>CM035420.1:52457614-52582614 GCA_020310875.1 Ceratopteris richardii | reverse complement strand
GTGATTGGTCTGCACCAACAGCTCCCCCTCAATCATCAATTGAGGTCTTCTCTGTCTTCTTGATACTTGCCATGTCTTTGAACCTTTGTAACTTAGGTCCATCCAGACTCTTTGTCATCATATCTGCCACTTGTTCTTTTGTTGGAGTGTACATCACTTCAATCTCTTTATCAAGTACCTTTTCCCTCAAGAAATGATACTGAATCTCTATATGCTTAGTCCTGGCATGAAAAACAGGGTTAGCTGCCAAATACAAAGAACTCATGTTGTCTCCAAAAATTATTGGAGTACTATGATCAGACTCAAAACTCTTCATCAATGTCTTCAACCATATCACTTCCTTTGCAGCTTCTACCATTCCCTTATACTCAGCTTCTGTGGATGATAAAGCAACTGTATGTTGCTTCTTTGAACACCAAGACACTAACTTGTCTCCAACATAACATAGATATCCATGGGTAGACCTTCTATCATCTGAGTCACCTGCCCAATCTGCATCACTAAACACTTTGATTCTTGTGTCAGAAGTGAAACCATAATACAAACCTTCACTTAGGGTTCCCTTGATATATCTGAGTACCCTTTGGGCTGCAATCCAATGAGTCTTCTTTGGACAATGCATGAATTGTGACAACACACCTACTGCATATGATAGATCTGGCCTTGTCAAGGTAGCATAGATTAGACTACCTACCAAACTCTGATATTTCTTCATGTCATTGAACTCTTCACCTCCATGTCTGCTTAATTTATGATTTACCTCCAATGGTGTAGTTGAGGTCTTGCAATCTTCCATGTTAAACTTGACTAGAAGATTCTTCAAGTATCTCTCTTGTGAAACATATACTCCATGTTGAGTATACACAATCTGCATTCCTAGGAAATAAGATAAGTTTCCCAAGTCACTTATCTTAAACTCCTTCTCTATTTGCTTCTTGAGTTCATTGATTCCTTGAGCATCTGTTCCTGTAACAATAATATCATCAACATAAATGCACATGTAAATATATCCATTTTCACTTGCCTTCACTAGCAAGCTACTATCTGCCTTTGATGCTTGAAAACCACATTCATTCAAGAACTTGACCAATCTGTAATTCCAAGCTCTTGGAGCTTGCTTCAATCCATATAAAGCTCTCTTGAGCTTACACACATAATCTGATCCAATTGACTCCATGAAGCCTTCTGGTTGCTCCATATATACTTCATCTGCAATGTATCCATTAAGAAATGCATTCTTCACATCCAATTGTGATAATTTCCATCCCTTGCAAGTAGCAATAGCAATCAATGTCCTAATTGTAGACATCTTAGCAACAGGACTAAAGGTTTCATCATAATCTACCCCATAAGTTTGGGCATAACCTTTAACCACAAGTCTAGCCTTATATCTAGACACCTTACCATCTGCAAACCTCTTTGTTTTATATACCCACTTGCATCCAATGACTTTCTGATTCTTTGGTCTTGGTACTAGTTCCCAAGTTTCATTTTCAAGTAGAGCATCATACTCTTCTTGCATTGCCGTCTCCCAATTCTGTTTACCTTTGGCTTCTTCATAAGTGGTTGGATCTTCTTCTGTTTTCACAATGTAAGCATAATCTTTTGTTGTTAGGAAAGATGTATCATAACTATACCTTATAGGCTCTTTCCTTTCTCTTGTAGATCTTCTGATTTCTGCACTTCTTGAAGTTTCAGCCTCATTTGATTCTGGATCAAATCTTGGCCCTTCTTCTACATGATCCTGCACTCTACATCTAGAGTCAACTTCATCAACAATTTCTTCACATACTTTTACCTTTGCCTTTCCTTTCCTTTGTATTTCTTCAACACCTGCATACTCATTTGGTGCTCCTGTATACCACATGTTTTGCTCATCAAATGTTACATCTTTAGTAACAAGAAATTGCTTTGTGGATGGACTCCACAACCTGTAACCCATCTGTCTATCATCATATCCAATAAACACATACTTCTCTGCTTTTGGTTCTAGCTTATGTCTTAATTGTGAAGGAACATAAGCATATGCAATACATCCAAATACTTTACAATGATCAAGACTAGGCTTCTTACCCCACCATGCTTCATAAGGGGTTCCTCCATCCAAAGCTTTGCAAGGCAACCTATTCACAAGGTATGTTGCAGTGTTAATGGCCTCTGCCCATAAGTAATTTGGACAATTCTTTTCCTTCATCATGGCTCTTGCAAACTCCACAAGAGTCCTATTCCTCCTTTCTGCTACTCCATTTTGTTGAGGAGAGTACCTGCAAGTCACTTCTCTTTTGATACCTGCATTCCACAAATAATCATCAAACTCTTTTGAGAAATACTCTCCCCCTCCATCTGATCTTAACCTCTTTAGCTTTTGTCCTGTGATCCTTTCTGCATAAGCATGAAAGTGTTTGAATGTCTTGAAGACTTCTGATTTGTCCTTGATTACATACAAAGTAATCCACCTGGTTGCATCATCAACAAACAACACATAATATCTGGATCCATTTATGCTATAGTCCCTTGAGGGACCCCATACATCTGTATGAACCAATTCAAGCATATTTGAATACTTGTACCCTGATTTGTTATAAGAACTTTTATGTGCTTTACCTAATTGACAAGCTTCACACTTGTACACCATATGTTGCCCTTCAATATTTGGCAATCCAAGCACTACCTGATTCTTTGACATCTCCTTTATAGCTCTCTCATTGAAATGACCTAGCCTTTTATGCCATAGGTCTAATTCAGACACCTTTTGACCTCCATAGGTATACAATGCATGTCCCACATTACCTTGGACTTTGAGAGTAAACAATCTCCCTTCCTTTTTTCCTGCAATTATGGTTCTATATCCCTGATTTGGATCTTGTACATAAACACCATCATTTGTGAATCTTACCTCATATCCTTTCTCCACAATTTGCCCTACACTTATCAAATTTTTAGGAATAGTAGGAACATAAAGTACCTTGCTCAGAAGTGTACTTCCACTCTTTGTCTTCACTGATCCAATGCTCTCCACTTTATGTTTGGTATTGTCACCTGTTTGAACTGTATGTCCATTCACCCTTGCTTCCATATCAGTCATCAAGGATAGATTCCCACTCAGATGGTTGCTGCACCCTGAGTCAATATAAAACACTCTTTGATCTTCTCCCATTGATTCATGAGTTGCATTCAGGATAAGAGTCATGTCATCCTTCTGATCTGATGCGTAATTGTAATAATTATTGTTGTAGGACTGAGATTGGAAGTTTCTTCCACCTCCTCTACCATATGATGTCGTACCACCTCTTCCTCTGAAATTGTCTCTTTGGTTTCTGCCTCCTCTACCTCTTTGACTATAATTCTGATTGTTGTATCCTCCACTTTGATTATTATACCAACAATCATTTGCCAAATGATTTGTTCTGCCACAAATCCAACAAGCTTTAGCATTATCTTTGTTCTTACCTCCTCTTCCTTTACCTCTGAAATTTGTCTTCCCTTTTGTGAAGTTGGCTTGATTTGAATTTCCTTCATCATCATTTGATTGCTTTCCTTTGCCATTCTTTTTCTTGTCTTTGGAGTACATAGCTTGACTTGTACTTCTATCATTGTCTCCTTTAAGATCCTGCTCAAAGGTTAGCATATGTCCTAGCAATTGATTAAGGTCAGGAGTAAAGTGATCAAGTGACAACTCTATGGACAATATAAAAGGCTTCCACTTCTCATCACCTCTTAGACCTGTAAGTATTTGTCTTACCAACTTTTCTTCTTCAATATCTTCATCCACTGCTCCCAAGCTATCTGCAATATCTTTCATCCTTGCCACATAATCTGAAATTGATTGTGAGCTCTTTTTCTTGAAGGTTGTGAACTCAGCCCATAGTGAGGACTTCCTTGACTTAGTTGTATTTTGGAAATGCTCTTCCAAGGCATTCCAAACATCTGTGGCACTTTCTAAACCTCTGATGTGAGGTAAAAGGTAATCATTTACAACCATGTAGATGATACTCCTTGCTTGAGCATCCTTTCTCATCCAAGTCTTCAACATTGCAAGTTCTTCCCTAGTAGGAATACTTGGATCTGCAAATTCTGGTTTTTCCTCATCTCCTGTAATAAATGATATAAGATCTTTGCTCATGAGGTGTGCTTCCATCCTCATGGACCATGCTGGATAGTTCTCCCTATCTAGCTTATCAATCTGCAAGCTTTCTCCCATCTTGTATCCACCTGTGTATTGAAATCTTCAAGCTTTACAAACAATGTATATACCTTTACTTCGAATTGAACTCCTTTTGCCTTTCTTGATGTCAAATAGTCTTCTCCTCAAGTTTTGACTCCAAGCTTTCACTTCTTGATCCTTCAAATGTTGAATCTCTTGAATCTGCAGCAGTCGGGATCCTCCTTTTCTTCAAAATTGATGTCTCCTGCTCTGATACCACTGATGGAGAATGTTAATCTCCAAAAGAACAACTTACTCTTGTGATTAGAGCACCTCTATACCAAGAGTAAGTCAAACACTTCACTAATTTAGAGGATCAACTTCTAATTATCAAAAGATGAATAAATCTGTGAAGAAGATGATACACAGAAAAGTCTGCTGCACTATTTCCTTACATTGACTTATCAAACGTGTAAAGTTTTTGATGAAACTTTGTACGAATCATCTCCTAGAGATTGCGCAACTATTCCAAGTTGAATTACTCCAAAAGATTAAGTATAACTTGAGAAATCGATTTCACAAGTTACCTATGTCAGAAACTGTCATCCAAAACAGTCGACTTTACACCTGTAACTTTTAAGACTTGGTTCACCTTGAATAGAACCCGTTTTACAAAATGCTTTTAGACATAAGTAGCTTATCTTCTAACTTAAAGATTAAGCCCTCACTCATGCAAAACTTTAAACTGTGCTAGGAGAAATGACCAAAACATTGACTTCAAAATCTGCGCCTGTTTTAGGAACTAGTGAACATGCTTCACATATGAATGTTCCTACACTCAATTCACTCAGCCTGATTACAATTGGAAGCTGAAACTTTGCACAGAGGTCAAGCAACTCTCAACTTAGACTTGTACAAAAGCATTCCACAATTGATCTACTGTAGAAGGAGAACACGCAGAAACATCGGGCGCAAAATTTTTCATTTACTCAGAGAAAATACAACTGAGTGATGAGAGCTAACTCAAATTCACTTTCCTCTATCTTATGACTTCTATCTCCCTCATTCTTGACATCTGACTATTGTCACATATGCTCTCATGTGCTCTCATATATGCCCCAACTTTTCTCAAGGTATTTATAGATAATTTGTACATAATTCTTACTGAACAAAAGATCTAAGTCATCTATGACTATGCTAATGTACATATGTGTACACTTCTCTTGTCCTCTGATTGTAATCTTCTTCCACACTTTAGAAATTGATTCTTCCTTCATCATTTGATCTTCCAAGCCTTCAATTGGTGATTGGTCTGCACCAACATATCTATCTATCTATCTATCTATCTATCTATATATTTATCTATCTATCTATCTATCTATCTATCTATCTATCTATCTATATCAATTCAAGTGTAAGATATGCCTTGTGGAACTCTATTTTAAGGAAGATAAAGTTTTTAGATCACATGTCAGCATACTCTTCCTTCATAAATATCAACAATAGCTTAAAGAATGAAGGAACCACTGATGAATGCTTTTCGGTCCTTATGAATCTGTGATCCTTTGATATCTTTCGTGATGTCCTTTATAAAAATCATACAATTAGTCCAGAGCATGGGGATAGGATGCCATGTTTTGATTCTACTTTTACTCTCCTTGTTGTGCATGAGCTTTCTCACTACATTTAAGCATCACTATAGTGTGCCAAAATATAGAGTTCCCTCCAAAAATGTGTAGTGCGTTGACAATATTTTTTCTATAACATTTTTGGGAGAGTTTATTGATAAGGCCATCGAGGTCCAATAATTTTCCTTTAGGAGGAGCATCCATAGAGTCCTTGATTTCATTGCTAATCGACGTGTTATCAAGGGCACGGATATTTTCTTGTAGATTCTTCTTGGATTTAAAAAATAAAATAATGAGAATCGTCATTCAATTAGAATTCTATCATGTTATTGTTGATGATCATAAGGAGAACTTAATTTTTCTAAACTGTTCTTTGGAGTGTCCACCTTGCTATCCTAGGATTTTCTTTAAGAAACCTATAGTATCATTCTTCTTATTCTCTCATCAAAATTAATAATGCTCCTCACCTTGACAAAGCCATTCTATAGGTTTGTTTCACCTTGATTTACTTTGATGTCAGGGAGATTAAGTGTTTTGTATAGTGTTAGTTGGCCGTCGGATTGGCAAATGTAAAACGAAAACGTGTAATCACACGTGCGAAAAGCGGTTATGCTTCATTTGTAAAATTTCTATTTAAAGCAATGAAAAGATACGCAAAGGGGGCACGAGCGTGATTTTCAAAAATCACCAGACTGTTTGTCTGGGTGTGTCCGATTTCACTGTGTTGTTGTTGTTCTTTTGGTATCTGAGTAGTTATTACTGTGTTACTGTTGTTTCTCCAGTATTTGAGTAGTTATGTGATCAAGTTATTTCTGTGTCCAATATCAGAGCCGGATCTGGCGTTCTGTATCCATCCGCGTTTGATGGGCGTGTTTGTAGTCATGTTAACTTGGTGATTCATCTGTGTAACCGTCTTGCATTGTTACTGTATACAATCGGAGCAATTGATTCGCTCTGTAGTTCCTTCTTCGCTACGGATGTAATTTGATTGTTCACGCTGTTCAGTGTCCAGTACAAAGTACTAGGTGAAAGGCTATAGGCCTGGAATTGCTAGTAATGTGTCGAGTTGTCATGTGTGAAATTTGGTGAATAAATCTGTGTAGTGATATAGTGTATTGAGATTGAACCATGTTTGGATTGTCGCAATACTGTGGATTAGGAGTATATACATATATTCGGTAAAGTTGAGGTATTCTATTGTTCTGAGCAATACCACAAGGTAGCGTGTAATAGTAGAATACATGAGTGTGTGCGGTACCTGAGTAATTGAGCTAAGACGTGACATTACGTGTCTCTGACGTGGCTAAGATTTGGGAACTAAGTACAGGGCCTCTGTCTAACAGACCCCTACCACTCCCAAGAACCCACTGAGACTGGTTAAACGCCATTCTAATAGTTAGAACCAGGCATTTAACAGTTGAGCATTTTAACTCTGCTAGTTAATACTAGTTAACACTGGTGCCGTCTATGGGAAGGTGGCATTAGGTTTGCTAGTTAGCTAACAAAATTACTATTTGTGGGAAAGTGGCCTTAAGATTGTCCATTACTTATAGAAAAGTTGCATCAAAAATGTTCGTTGATTACTCGTACGTAAAGATTCCAGAATTTTTTGAACGATCGTAGAAAAGAATAGTACGCGCAGTATATGCCGGTTACTCGATCCGGCGAAACGTATCCTAAGAATAGACAAACGTGGGTATCTAACCTGCTAAGGATGCCTCCAGGAGGCAGAAGCGCGGGAAGTACCAAACCAGTGGATAAGAGAGCAAAGAGCATTTTTAGTAATTTCGGTCAGATTCCGGTAGAACATACTGCATTTCTGGCAGATTCCGGTACTATTTCGGCACAGTCTGTCGAAAATATAGAATCTCCAGAATCCACGAGAACGCAGCCCGAAGTTAACCTGACAACATTGAGTAAAGATTCAAATTTGTTGACGAATAGGAACGCATTAGTCAAAGGCAGTAGTAAAGACGACGGAGTACTTTGCTTTGGTGAACAGTCGATATCCTTCGGTGACATTTCGGTACAAGTCACTGAGAATTTACGGTTCTCCGATAACGAGTTACCATTTCTGGGTGAATCTTCAGCCTAGTCCCCACTATTTGGAGTAAGCCGCCCTTCACTTGACATCAAGAAGGAAGGGAAGTTGTTCGAAACCGAGATTCGAAGCATACTAAACAAGATAATCGCACCGAAAAGTGCAGAGTTCGACGATACAGATTCTAATAGTTTAGAAATTCAGCCCCGAGATACAGAAGATAGTCACAACACACTCACCATGAACGCGCACAAGCAACAACAGTTATGTCCACCTAGGCTGCCTCCGATAGGAGTGACATACACTAAATTTGGTGGATTCCTAGGAGATGATCCGGATGCTCATGTACGCACATTCGAGATAAGTTATGCAGTTCTCAACCATCCACCGGATCCGACGTATAAAGCTATTGTCTTTCAATCTACATTGATCAATCAAGCAGCTAGATGGCTTACAGAATATGATATTAATCACTTCGGCACCTATGAAGCGGTACGAGATGCCTTTTTGCAGTGATTCAGACTAAAGAAGAATCCAGCCGAAATCTTTGATTATCTGCAAAACAACAGTCAGAAGGCAAATCAAACTGTACAGGAGTACGCTACCCTATTCCGAACGCATCTAAGGCAGTTGCCGCCAGCACATGCCAACCTACCGAATGACGTTATTACTGAATGGTTTATCAATGTTCTGACTCCACAACTCAAACAGATTATGATCATACGCTGTGTAGGAGCAATGACACTACATGCAGTAAATACAATGGCTTTGCAACTCGAAAACAAGGTTGGAGGATTTACGCAAGATCTAGAGTGGTTAAAAACAAACAAAAATGTTGTCGAAGATATGACCAAACAAGTATACTGCATCACATGCAAGAACTCAGGCCATAATAGTGCCACTTGTGCACTTAATCAGATATTCTGTGCTATCTGCAACACTGCCGGACACACCACCGAAAACTGCGCATACAACGCTAAAGTACAGGGAACAGCGACTGTCAACGCTGTCGGGATGAAATCCCGTAGGGAGTGTGCATTGTTTTTTTTCAAAAGTTCATTGTTTTATGACGTTTTGTGTGATGTTTTGACTAAAGAGGGGTATATTTGATGCATAATTTGGTAGAATTGATTGATTGTGTGATGCTAAAACATGTTTGCGATGTATGTTAGACCCGTGTGTATAAACAACTCACATTTGACCCATGAAAACCTAGGTTTGACCTTTCGAGACTGACTGAAAATGAGGGTTTATCCCATGAAAAATGTACTTGAACCCTTGGAAACCCTAGGAGTTTAGGCCGAAATTGTAAATAAACCGTTAAATTGATGAGCTTGAGATAATTGTGAGCAAACCCCTAATTTTCCCGACCCAAAATCCCATGTCGGACCCTTGAAATTGTCGGCTTCTGTAGGTCAAATCCTAAAAATAATTAAATTGTGAATATCCAGTGTGAAATCAAAACCATAGTCTATGAAAAAAATATTAAAAGACTGCCAAAAATAGAAAGTTCATTGAGCAGGTTAGAATGTTCTAGAAGGAAGTCCTAGGGAGAGGCCTATAAATAAGTCCAAACTCATTCGTTTCTTCCCCATCCTGTGGATTGCCCTTGTGGATCGTCTCCTCCAGGTTTATGCGGTTTCTGATTATCTGAAGTAAAGAGAAGGGAGGCTACTGCTGAGGGTACCTGAAGTAAAGAGCGGACCGAAGACCTGAAGAAAAGCTTGGACCGCGAAGACCGAAGCGGAATCCCGTGGGCGATTTCTCGCACTGTAGCGAGGGATCTAGAATATAGTAGCCGGCCCGCACTGTAGCGGCGGCTTTCATATTGTATCATCGCACCGCACTGTAGCGGTTTTATTGTGCCAGCGGCCCGCACTGTAGCGGCCTATTTTTGTATCATTCATTTTATTGGAGGCTAGTTTCATTTTCGTTGTATCGTTGGGCTTCATCTGCATTCCGTGTATCACTGCGGTATCTGATCGTCTCTTTTCGATGCCCACGGTCCCACGCGTACGCACGCACATCTCGACACTTCCGAGGGGCAAGGGGCCCCACGAGGATCGCACACACTCTAGAGAGCACAGGCGAGGCGCCTAGCGCGTAGACGCCGCTCGCAGGACAGCGGGAACAGTGCACTAGAGAGCGGCCTGATCCAACCCCAGGCGCCGGCTTCCTGCCACGACCTCCTTCTTCCCGACACCTGAACCCGACGTGAAGCGAGGCGGTTGCCCGGTGATCCTCGACGCATCACCCACTCCTTGAGAAGATAGAGACAAGAACCTCGGCATCAGACAGAGACTCCAGGTACTAGTATTTCAAGTTCTTTGAATTATTTGCATTGCTGCACATACACACCTTGAACAGAAAGACTATTTTGCTTGCCTGAATCTGAGCATTCACGCTTTGCATCATTTTAGATCATACGAGTGTGCACTTTCTTATTGACGCATAGATCAAGAATCTACTTCTCAGCTTAGATCATAACAAGAGGGAAATTAAAATGAAGGAAATGATTGATCAACAGTTTAGGAGATATGAAGAACGAATTAAGGAAATAGAAATTAACACGAATGAATCTATAAAATCAAAGTTTGGTATTGTTATGACCCTAATGCAAACTATAAATGCAATATCTGACACTATTCAACTAATGGGCATAAGTATTAAAGACCTAAAAAATGAAATGGACTCTGAGATTTCTGAATTGAGAAGTAAGGTTGACCTGTTGACAAACCAAGTTAATGACCTACAAGTATTGAAATGTGATAATGAGCATGAGGTAAATGTCCAAGGCATATCTGCACACAAACACTCATTAGGTCTTAGAAGACCCACGCCTAGAGTGATACCTAGGAAATCAAATCACGTTGAGAAGAGACCTATACGTTGCTTTTGGTGCGATCAATTCGGACATATGTTTTGGGATTGTCTAGCATATGAAAGTGCATGCAAATGTAAACTAGTAAGTCAACATGAAAATAAAATTTATAAATATCAAGAGGAGATGCCTCTGCATTTGAATGTAGGAAAAGGTGGGATGAAAGAATATTTTGAAGAGACTAAGATTAGATCAAAGAGAATTCAAAAGATGTGGAGACCAAAAAGGCATGAAAATTATAAATCTGATGAACAAACAAGAATAACATCTATTGAGTCGAGAGAAGCCAACTAAAGAAACCAAAGGTAGACAAATCAAGGTTGAGAAACATAATATTGAACAGATATTAAGAGAACAAATGGAGATTGATAAAAGAGAGTCTGATAGAGAAATGCAAGAGAAATCAAAGAAAGACCATGATGTATATGTTTCATTTGATCCAAAAATTTTAGCCAATGAGAATCTATTTGATCAAGAGAAAGTTGCGAAATTACAATCCCAATTAAACTTTGACAAACAAATTGAACATGAAAAAAGTGAAGAAGAAATTCAAGAAGATACAAAATCTGATAAACGAGTTAACAAAGCGGAAAAACAGTTGCTTGATGATATTATCAAGCAAATCAAGGAAAGTGTAAAGACAACTTCAAAGACTTCTAAGAATTTGAAGAAGAATAGAAGAAGTAGAAACCTAACGTTTCAAGACATATTTCTAAATCTTGAATGATGATTGAAGTAGAATCGTAATAAAAATGCATGAGAATGATCAGGAGCTATTGATTAATAAAGATTGATGATAATGCGTGATGGTGATTGATGAGAATGCATGATGATGATTGATGAAAACACGTGATTGATGAATGATGATGAGTGATGATGGATGGATGATGATTGATGATTGATGACGATGATGGATGGTTGTTGAAAATGGTTTATGATGATGAAGGTTTATGATGATTTATGATCATTGATGATGATGATTGATGATTATGATGATTATGATGATTGATGATGATGAAAGATAATGATTGATGATAAAAATGATGATGAATGATGGTTTATGATGATTGATGAAGATGAAAAATAATGATTTATGATAAAAATGATGATGATTGATGGTTTATGATGACTGATTATGATAAAAGATAATGATTGATATTGATGAATGATGATGATGAAAGATAATTATTGATGTTGAAAATGATTGATGATGATGGATTATGATGACTGATGATGATAAAAGATAATGATTGATGTTGAAAATGATCGATGATTATTATGATGATTATGATGATTATGATGATTATGATGACTATGACACTGGAGGATACTGATGATGTTGGAGGATACTGATGATGTTGGAGGATACTGATGATGCTGGAGGATACTGATGACATTGGAGGATACTGATGACATTGGAGGATACTGATGACACTGCAGGATACAGATGATACTAGAGGATACTGATGACATTGGAAGATACTGATGACACTGGACGATACTGATGATACAGGAGGATAGTGATGACACTAGAGAATACTCATGACACTAGAGGATATTGATGACACTGGAGGATACTGATGACACTGAAGGATACTGATGATGCTGGAGGATACTGATGACACTGGAGGATACTAATGACACTTGAGGATACTGATGACACTGGAGGATACTGATGACACTCGAGGATACTGATGATGCTAGAGGATACTGATGACACTGGAGGATACTGATGGCACTGGAGGATACTGATGGCACTGGAGGATACTGATGACGTTGGAGGATACTCATGGCATTGGAGGATAGTGATGACACTGGAGGATACTGATGACATTGGAGGATACTGATGACACTGGAGGATACTGATGATGCTGGAGGATACTAATGACACTGGAGAATACTGATGGCACTAGAGGATACTGATGGCACTGGAGGATACTGATGACACTGGAGGATACTGATGACGCTCGAGGATACTGATGGCACTGGAGGATAGTGATGACACTGGAGGATACTGATGACACTGGAGGATACTGATGACACTAGAGGATACTGATGATACTAGAGGATACTGATGACACTCGAGGATACAAATGATACTAGAGGATACTGATGACATTGGAAGATACTGATGACACTGGAGGATACTGATGATACTCGAGGATAGTGATGACACTCGAGAATACTCATGACACTGGAGGATACTGATGACATTGGAGGATACTGATGACATTGGAGGATACTGATGATGCTGGAGGATACTGATGATGCTGAACGATACTGATGACACTGGAGGATACTGATGATGGTGGAGGATACTGATGACATTGGAGGATACTGATGATGCTGGAGGATACTGATGACACTAGAGGATACTGATGGCATTGGAGGATACTGATGACACTGGAGGATACTGATGATACTGGAGGATACTTATGACACTAGAGGATACTGATAGCACTGGAGGATACTGATGACACTGGAGGATACTGATGACACTGGACGATACTGATGACACTGGAGGATACTCATGATGTTCGATGATACTGATGATGTTGGAGGATACTGATGATGCTGGAGGATACTGCTGATATTGGAGGATACTGATGACACTAGAGGATACAGATGATACTAGAGGATACTGATGACATTGGAAGATACTGATGACACTGGAGGATACTGATGATACTGGAGGATAGTGATGACACTGGAGAATACTCATGACACTGGAGGATACTGATGACACTAGAGGATACTGATGACACTGAAGGATACTGATGATGCTGGAGGATACTGATGACACTAGAGGGTATTGATGACACTAGAGGATACTGATGACACTGGAGGATACTAATGACCTTGGAGGATACTGATGATGCTGGAGTATACCAATGACACTAGAGGATACTGATGGCACTGGAGGATACTAATGGCACTGGAGGATACTGATGACACTAGAGGATACTGATGACATTGGAGGATACTGATGGCACTGGAGGATACTGATGACACTGGAGGATAGTGATGACACTAGAGGATACTGATGACACTGGAGGATACTAATGATGCTGGAGGATACTGATGACACTAGAGGATACTGATGGCATTGGAGGATATTGATGACACTGGAGGATACTGATGACACTGGAGGATACTGATGACACTAGAGGATACTCATGGCACTGGAGGATACTAATGACACTGGAGGATACTGATGACACTAGAGGATACTGATGATGCTGGAGGATACTGATGACACTGGAGGATATTGATGGCACTAGAGGATACTGATGGCACTGGAGGATACTGATGACACTAGAGGATACTGATGACGCTGGAGGATACTGATGGCACTCGAGGATAGTGATGACACTGGAGGATAGTGATGACACTGGAGGATACTGATGACACTGGAGGATACTGATGATGCTGGAGGATACTGATGACACTAGAGGATACTGATGGCACTAGAGGATACTGATGGCACTGGAGGATACTGATGACACTGGAGGATACTGATGACGCTAGAGGATACTGATTGCACTGGAGGATACTGATGACACTGGAGGATACTGATGACACTGGAGCATACTGATGACACTAGAGGATACTGATGATGCTGGAGGATACTGATGGCACTGGAGGATACTGATGACACTGGAGGATACTGATGACACTGGAGAATACTCATGACACTGGAGGATACTGATGACACTGATGCTAATACTGATGAAGAATGATAGATCATGAAGATGAAGAAAAGCTGAATCAAAATGAAGAAAAATGACCAGGTGAAACGTTTTTGATTTGAGATTTGTTAGAGCATATGCATTGCATTGAGTGTATGATAAAGATATGTATGGATTTATGAAAATCATGTAGAATGAAGATAACAAATATTTATTATGGGTTTGCAGGAAGCATGAGCGACTAGGAATTATATGAATGGAATCAGTTAGCAGACTAGAGACTTTTGGGAGTAAAAGCTTGGGAATGAGATGGCATGCTTAGACTGAGTGCATGTATATGCTGATTGATTTGAACACTTAGTGAGTGGGAAACTTTGGATCCTAGTATTTATTTCTTGCGAGATCTTACCTCCATATATATCATGATTTATGAAGAATCTTCATACTCAAGCCAGCTTATATGTGTGTGCATGTTGTTAGCGCACTACGATGAGCTAGTAGGCGGGTGGAACTACCTTGGTCGGGTGATCAAGGCCATGAGCCATAGCTGGTTTTGTCGTAGGCCTGACCTATTTGTTGTCATGCGTCTGCATGGGTCGATAGGCGGGTGGAGTCACTCTGGCGGGGTGGTCAGAGCCACGAGCTGACGTCGATTTCATGTAGGGCCGACATTGTGTATGTCGTGCGCTATGTCGGGTCGGCAGACAGGTGGGATGAACTTGGCCAGGTGGACAAGTCCATGAGTTGCACCCGATTTTGACATAGACCAATTGTGAAATTGAAAGTAAAAAGAATAAATGCTGAGCTGAGATGAAGAGAAAAAGAAAAGAAAAAGAAAAGAAAAAGAAAAAGAAAAATGAAAAAGGAAAATAAAAAGAAAGAAAGATCTAATGGAGAGTTGGGCAAGCAGGAGATAAATAGTGGGAATCGAGGTATATTCTACAAACTGAGTTAGTAAAAACATATGTATATGCTAGTGCTTAGAATGAGCTGCTAGATCTGAACCGGTTGAACAAACAGAAGATCAAGAAAGCCAATGATTCATTCATGTGATTACTTGTCAGATTGCAGACGCAGAAACATAGTATGATGTTTGTGAAGCTTGAATCTTCCTAATTTTCTAAAATTCATACTAATCTTTATAAAAATTGCATGAGTGCATAAGATCATGATTTAAGTTTTGAAAAGAAAGACATAAAAAGTGTAAAGAGATTTCAAAAAGAACCCTGATGCGCTTCTGTTGAATTTTGCAGGTTGGCCCATCGGGACGATGTGCAGGTTTAGCGGGGGCGAATGTCGGGATGAAATCCCGCAGGGAGTGTGCATTGTTTTTTTTCAAAAGTTCATTGTTTTATGACATTTTGTGTGATGTTTTGACTAAAGAGGGGTATATTTGATGCATAATTTGGTAGAATTGATTGATTGTGTGATGCTAAAACATGTTTGAGATGTATGTTAGACCCGTGTGTATAAACAACTCACATTTGACCCATGAAAACCTAGGTTTGACCTTTCGAGACTCACTGAAAATGAGGGTTTATCCCATGAAAAATGTACTTGAACCCTTGGAAACCCTAGGAGTTTAGGCCAAAATTGTAAATAAACCATTAAATTGATGAGCTTGAGATAATTGTGAGCAAAACCCTAATTTTCCCGACCCAAAATCCCATGTCGAACCCTTGAAATTGGCGGTTTCTGTAGGTCAAACCCTAAAAATAATTAAATTATGAATATCTAGTGTGAAATCAAAACCATAGTCTATGAAAAAAATATTAAAAGACTGCCAAAAATAGAAAGTTCATTGAGGAGGTTAGAATGTTCTAGAAGGAAGTCCTAGGGAGAGGCCTATAAATAAGTCCAAACTCATTTGTTTCTTCCCCATCCTGTGGATTGCCCTTGTGGATCGTCTCCTCCAGGTTTATGCGGTTTCTGATTATCTGAAGTAAAGAGAAGGGAGGCTACTGCTGAGGGTACCTGAAGTAAAGAGCAGACCGAGGACCTGAAGAAAAGCTTGGACCGCGAAGACCGAGGCGGAATCCCGTGGGCGATTTCTCGCACTGTAGCGAGGGATCTAGAATATAGTAGCCGGCCCGCACTGTAGCGGCGGCTTTCATATTGTATCATCGCACCGCACTGTAGCGGTTTTATTGTGCCAGCGGCCCGCACTGTAGCGGCCTATTTTTGTATCATTCATTTTATTGGAGGCTTCAGTTTCATTTTCATTGTATCGTTGGGCTTCATCTGCATTCCGTGTATCACTACGGTATCCGATCATCTCTTTTCGACGCCCACAGTTCCACGCATACGCACACACGTCTCGACACTTCCGAGGGGCAAGGGGCCCCACGAGGATCGCGCACGCTCCAGAGAGCATAGGCGAGGCGCCCAGCACGCAGACGCCGCTCGCAGGACAGCGGGAACGATGCACCAGAGAGGGGCGTGATCCAACCCCAGGCGCCGGCTTCCTGCCACGACCTCCTTCTTCCCGACAACGCAATTATACAGGAACAAGGGCAGCCAGCCAATCACTATGTGCCTCCGCAAATGAGAAACAACCAGCAACAAGGATATCGAAATTATAGAGGACAGAGAAATAACAACTATAATGCAAACCGCTAGCAGAGCGGACCACCACCGGAAAATCCCAATCTACCACCACCGCGCTGTCGGGATGAAATCCCGCAGGGAGTGTGCACTGATTTTTTTCAAAGTTCATAAATTTATGAGATTTGTGTGATGTTTTGATTGAAGAGGGTACATTTCGTGCATGATTTGACTTATTTGATTGCCTGTGTGATAAGAAACCATGTTAGAGATGTGTGTTAGAACCGTGCGCGTAAATAACTGACATAAGACCCATGAAAATTTTAGGTTTGACCCTTGAAACTGACTGGAAACACGAGTTTATCCCATGAGAAATGAACTTGAACCCTTGGAAACCCTTGGAATTTAGGTCCAAACTTTAAATAAAACCTTGAATTGATGAGCTTGAGTTAATTGTGAGCAAACCTCTAATTTTCCCGATCAAAAATCCTAGGTTGGACCCCTGGAATTTACGTTTATCCTAGGTCAAACCCTTAAGATTAATTAATTAATGTACATACAGTGTGAAACCAAAACCATAGTCTAGGAGGAAAATTAAAAAGATGCCAAAAATAGAAAGTTTCATTGAGGAGGTTAGAATGTTCTAGAAGGAAGTCCTAGGGGTGCTTATAAATAAGTGGAAATTCATTTGTTTCTTTCCCACCCCGTGGATCTCCTGTATCATTAGGGGAAAAAATGAACCCTGAATGGGCCTTTTAGATTAAGCGGTGATTAGAGATGGACCAATGAGAAGAGGGTGGTGGCCACAGTCTAGTCCCTTAATCTCATAGGGTAGGCATAGGCTTCCATTGTTTTTGTGTGGTCAAATATGTCAAAACCACCTAGAACTGGTGGGTTTTCTCTTGAGAATGGTTTTGAAAAGCTCGAAAATCAATTACAGTCCTTGGATTGCTTGAGAGATCCAAAGGCTAAGGTGAAATGAGAAAAGTCAAGGTCTCTTTAATCTTGGACCCTCAGATTCACTTGAGAATGAGTGGCCACGATTGAAGTAATGATGAGAAACTGCGCAAATTATCGTGTACCGTTGGATCGCTTCTTCAATCGAATGGATGAACTTGAATTTTGTGAAAGTTGGCGCTTCCATCACAAGCCATTAGATCTAGTTAACATCCAATGGCTGAGGTTGCTCCTTTGAGAGAGAATGGCGCCTTTTCACTATAGCCGTCCAATGAAGCTACTCATCAACGATGCACGTGGATCTTCGAATAGCAATCAGCGCCATTTGCGCTCGTGCGTTGGATTTTTTACGATCGGATGGCTGAAAAACATGCAGACGGCGTGAGAATCCGTGAGCCCCACTCCCATCACTACTGACATCTTCTCTCTCTACCTTTTCAAGGTTTTGAAATAAGCCATCGATTAAATCAATCTAAGGGTCACAAATGCTCACAGATGAGAGTTCAAACAAGCATCTTCATCAAATATTATTTTATTTGACAAAACCATTGGTGGTTTTGGATGGGTCCTTAAGCTCATGGATTAAGCCTTTTAATCCCTAAAAATTAGGAATCTTTACAAGGCCCATGCAGGGTCCATTTTTTCCCCTAATGTGGAACTTCTTTCCAGGTATGGGTCCTTACCCTCTTCATGTTCATTCTTTTATTGCTCTTGACTTATTAGTCTGCATGATGTTAGAAAAGAGAGAGAGAGGTTGCGTTCATTCAGGCATGACTGTGTTTTAGACCGTAAGCTATGAAAGTATGATTTTTGTACAGAAAGAGAGAAATTTAGAACGATCATTGAGCACCACAAGTATTTCACAGAAAAGTTGGCACCAGAACTACATGGTGATTAATTGATGAATAGCTTGTGACCATAATGGACTCGTAGTACAATTAACGTCCTCATGCGGAGAGAGTTTGGCGGTGTCCGTCAGTAGCTGACGCATAGACAGGGCATGGCCTCAGGGGAGAGACAAAGACGTAGATAGAGAAGGATTCATGTGATCGAGTGCGCGACTGCTTGAGTCACGCAAAGGCAGAAGAGAGTGAGATCCGTAGGACACGTGTAGCTTCCTGTCGGTTTTGCGTGATGGCAGAACGAAGAGATAGTCAGAAGAGATTCAGTGGGCTGTGGATTTGATCGGCAAACTCGGCACCATTCATGTCCGAGGAGAGAAATAGAGGCATGGTCAGGGTGCTACGCGCAGGTCTTAGTAGCAAAACTTCTGGGAGAGATGCGCCGCTCGAGATTGTTGTGGGAGAGAGAGACAGAGAGAGAGGGAATCTCTCCCCCTCCCACGGCGGCACAGCGCGCACGAGAGAGAGAGAGAGAGAGAAGAGATTTCATTTCACATTATAGAGATTTCTGGGAACTGTACACAGTTGCGTAGTTTGAGAGTGTATCCTTCGGCCATATTTCATCAAGATTGTATTGTATTTTCCTGATTAAACCATAGGAATGGTCATACGCTGTAGAATTGCGCATGGAGAGGTAAGGATGCAATCGGTGCTGATGCAGATAAGAGAGAGAGACTTCTGGCCGGCGACAACTGCGCATACAGAGAGAGAGAGAGACTGATCACGGCTTGTTGATTATTTCTCTGATTAGAGAATCAGGCAAAACGAGATGGCTACTGCCATCGATGCGCAAGCAAGAGAGAGATTGGGGGATTCGCCATGTACGTGGGCATCACAAATTTATGGCGGCGCAGAATCTCTATAGAGACTATTAGAGAGAGATCATCGTTGTCGGTGTATCAGAGAGAGCAACAGATATAGGCAAATGATGGATGAGTAGAGAGAGAATGAGCGCGGGGTCTTGTCGGTGGCGCACACGCTCCAGAAAGGATGGTATGATGGGGCACAGAGGTCGTAGTGCGCACGAATCACGACTACAGTGGAGGAGAGAGTTTAGGCTCGTAGTTCCACCACCACGTGCACCGCCACAGCGGACAGGTGTCGCCAGAGAGCTCATCTTGTATGTTCCGCCGGAGAGAGAATCTACTGAGCCAAACAAACCAGCATGATCAGCGTTGTGGATACCTGTCAAGGGCAAGACAGATCAATCAAAGGATCGAGTAGAGAGGGATAGAGATTGCGTGCTAATTGTCAGGTCGTAGCACAGAGAAAGAGAGATGGGTCTGACGGCGCTACATGACGTAGAGAGAGAGAGTCGTCATCGCACGAAGACAGAGATGGGTAGATATCCGCCACAGCTGAGGAAGTGGAGAGGAGAGAGAAATAGAGAGAGAGAAATTCGTGGCGGCACTCGCTGTACAGATTTGAAAGATTTGCTAGAGAGAGAGTTGAGCGCTGTAATAGAGAGAGAGATCCAGAAGCTTGCGTGTTGCTTGTCATGTTGAGAGAGAGAGAACAGAGTTTAACAAGGTCGGTGGAGGAGAGGAGAAAGTGAGTCGACGGTAGAATCCATAGTAGAGAGAAATCTGGCGACGACGATGGAAGGATAATCTATGTCACAAAGAGAGAGAGAGAGAGAAGAGAGTTTAAGATTTGAAGCGATTGGCTTAGATTGAGTGTATGATTAAGCTCTTCTATATTTGCATCACAAAGTTTCTACTTGATCGATTTAAGCTTGGTTGGAGGTTCCTAACTCATGCCAAATGAATTTACACATCCATCAATACTAATGGAAACTTTTGTAGTGGAATATTTTGAAGAAGGTGAAAATACTCAAAACATTCGAGGATTATCTCGATGAGCTAAAGGAAAATATGCATGGTTGCCAAGACGTCATTGAAATCATATTATCCATCTTTGCATTACCAAATAAACACCTTAAAAATGAGATTAGATAAGGAGCATTTGCATATTCTCTGGCAAGAAGTGTGATTATGATATAGCGGTCGAATGGAAATATTGAAGAACAAAAGATTTTCACACAAAGAAATGTGAAAAGAAGAGAGAGAGTATTAAAATGATTAGTTCTTTTGTTTCTTTTATGCGTCATTGAAATCATATTATCCATCTTTGCATTACCAAATAAACACCTTAAAAATGAGATTAGATAAGGAGCATTTGCATATTCTCTGGCAAGAAGTGTGATTATGATATAGCGGTCGAATGGAAATATTGAAGAACAAAAGATTTTCACACAAAGAAATGTGAAAAGAAGAGAGAGAGTATTAAAATGATTAGTTCTTTTGTTTCTTTTATGCGATCAGTTTTGATACTAATGACAGAACTTAAGTATAAGTTTTTGTTTTCACGAGAATTTTCTTATGTACTACAGTTGTTTTGTTTTCCCACCCCATGGATCTCCTGTATGGAACTTCTTTCCAGGTTTATGCGGTGTCTGATTATCTGAAGTAAAGAGAAGGGAGGATACTGTTGAGGATACCTGAAGTAAACAGCGGACCGAAGTGAAGACCTAGAAGAAAAGCTTGGACCGCGAAGACCGAAGCGAAATCCCGTAGGCGATTTCTCGCACTATAGCGAGGGATCTATTTTACATCGGCCGATCCTCACTATAGCGGCAGCGTTTATATTGTATCATCGCACCGCACTGTAGCGGTTTTATTGTACCGTCGGCCCGCACTGTAGCGGCGTGTATTGTATCATTCATTTTATTGGAGGCTTCAGTTCTGTTTCTGATTGTATCTTCGAAGGATTTATGGTCTACCCGAAGATGTGTTTACACATTACTTCACACGGGTAGTATCAGGATCCATTTTAGCCCCTATTACAGCACATATAGCAAAGCCTTGGGCCGAATTCAGAAAAGAATTGCATAAGTTGTTTTATTTAGAAGACTTTTCCCAACACAGTAGAGAAGGGTTCTTGCGGTGGATAAGCTCTCCGAAGCCCACTGCATCCCTCACTCAACTTTTGAATGAGTTCTTGAGAAGATATGAACAACTTTCACAGGCCGATTTAGATGCTTTGAAACCTGACCTAGTTATATCTTTCCTTAGGATCTTAAGTCTTGAAGACAGGACTGAGGTCGAAAGGAGGATTGAAGAGCCTGGGAAGAGATTTGGATTGACTGAAGATTGGGGTGTAGTGAGGAGAGAGATAGAAGCGGTTGCCTAAATGAGGCAACGTCAAGCGGTGTTATACGATAGACCTGAAGTGGTAACACCACAACCGTCTAGGGAAGCTCCACTTCCGGCAATTACAAATGTGCCTGCAACGTCAGCTTTTGCTAATGTTGCATCCACTTCGCGATCGCCAATGGAGCTACAGGTTGAGATTCTCAGTCGACAAATAGAGAATCTTATTACGATGCAAGCGTCTATGTCAAAAGAAATGGCGAGTATTCACAATAAAGTTAATTCTATGGGATATCAGGACCCCACTCCTCCTCAGGCGAGTACGAGTTATGTAGATACATTACAGAGAGGCACTATGCCCATTCCAAATATGCAAGGCTATGTGATGCCACAGCCTGCACCTCTAGTGCAGCCTCTTGCCCAACAGATACCTACACCACTAGTGCAAACCACATTTCAAAGAAACACTGGACCTTTTGAGAGACGAGCGACTGGTGGGTTTGGAGGGGCTAAGAGATGCGTATGGTGTGATGCACAAGAGCATTTTTCATATGCCTGTGAAGAGCTTAAGCTAGCAAAAGAGCATCAACTGGTGATAGATATCGATAAGAAGTTATGTGACTTCAGGACCCGCCTTCCTCTACCTGTGAATTGGGGAAAGGGGGGAATGAAGAAGTTTTATGAAGATTTATCTGGCAATAATGCGAGTACATCATCCGCACGGTTAGAGCTTGTAGAGGAGGAAGATGAAAAAGTGCCTAGACCTCGACCCCAAAGAAATTATTCCATTGAGGCTTTAGTGAGGGCTAGGGATGCGATCATGCAGAAGACTGCCTGGAAGTCTCCTGTTGAAGAATCCTCGGTCTATTCCCATATAGCCAATGTGGAGGAAAAGAGGAAAAGGGATGAGAGTCACGAAGAGACTGAGCCTAAAAGAAGAGTGACTAGAAAGCAAAGTCAAGAGGCCGAAGGAAAAGCTAAAGAGCCAGAAAAGAAATTACAATTCAAAGAGCCTGTTGTTTCAAAGGAAGAGGCAAAGAAGAAAGAGATAAGAGAGGGAAAGAGGCCGGCTAGGCCAACTAAGATTCAAGAATCGATTAAAGAGAAAGAGAAAGAACCTGAACCGGTTCAAAAGAAAGATGAAATTCAAGAAAGTATTCAAGAGGCTGACAAAGAAAAGAAGAAGAAAAAGAAGAGAACTCCAAAATCTGTATTAATTTCTGAGTTGGAAAGGAAAAATGATGCAAGAGAAATATTAAATGACATTTTACTAAAGAGCTAAGTGACCATGTCCTTGGAGCAGGTCTTCTCCATAGGGAAGCCTAAGTTCAAGGACAGTTTTATAAAGCTGGTTAAGAGAAAGAGGTTTCCACTACCTGAAGATGTAGAGATGGAAGAAGCACCTGAAGATATTCAAGTGACAAATGAAGCAGTTACATTGAGTGATACATCTGATGATGATGATGATGAGGTTGCCAGGTGTCATAAAAATTCTTTAGGTCCTATCATACCTGATGATGAAATGAGGAAGACAAAAAGTGAGTTTAGCAGGACCTTTTGGGCGAGAGGAACACTTGAGATAAAGGTGAAGCTAGGGAGCAATGAGGAGACATGTTTTGCTCTGGCCTTGATTGACTCAGGATCAGAGATAAATGTGATTTCTAAGAAGCTCTATGATAAGTTTAGGTGGCCGATTGATAAAGATCATGGATGGACGATGAGGACAGCGGATAATGGTTCAGGAGCACTGCTTGGGGCATGCGCCTTTGTGCCTGTGACCATAGGTGGGATTTCTGAGGAATTTCACTTCTTTGTCCAGGACCATTGTACATATGAGGCTATCCTTGGGCAGCCCTTTATAGCTGAGGTAAGAATGGAGACTAAGGCCATGGATGATAGATCTGCCTATGCACGAATCCGTTCTAGATCTGGCCTTCATTCTCTGCAAGTGATGATTGTGTGTCCAAATCACTCCAGGAATAGAAAGAATATAAGAAATAAACCTATTAATTCACATGACCATGATGAGTGTATGCCTGTTGGAGAGTATGGAGCTTCTGCTGATCAAAATTTCTGTTAGGATCCACTGTTGAGCGAGACAACAGTGGGAGTTGGTTTGATGTCTCGCATGACTTTGTACATAGTTTTGAAAGTTTTTCTATTTATTCATCTACATTCAAGTTGCTATGCTTACAGAAAGAAAATGTTTCAAATAAATTCAAAAAAGTTCAAGAGAGACACTATAAGCATTTAGGAATGATGTTACCTGATGAGAAGATTGAAGATGTGATCCAATTGGAGAGAAGTTCGACTACTCTGGAAGAGCTTGATCAGGCATTTGAGAGAAATCAGAAATCAGAAATGATTATGCTCAGTTCTATCAAAGAGTATGAGATGATTAAGGAGTTTATGAGAGAGCATGAAGTAAATGTAAATACAAAGTATAAGACTGTGGATAAGAAAGTGAAGCCTATAGCTCAGCCATTGCCAGAAGATAGTCATGAGAAATATCTGCGAGTGTCAGATGACCCTATGCTGAGATGAAGAGAGCTCATAGCGCATCATTTTACTGATGAGACTATTAAAGAGATCAAGTTTGGAGAAAAACCATTCCTGAGAGAAGAAGAGAAAAAGAAATTTATTGAAGCCATCAAGAAACACGAAAAAGCGTTTGCACT
The DNA here is from genome assembly GCA_020310875.1 of Ceratopteris richardii. NCBI lineage: Eukaryota > Viridiplantae > Streptophyta > Polypodiopsida > Polypodiales > Pteridaceae > Ceratopteris > Ceratopteris richardii. The sequence continues at coordinate 52,557,998 of CM035420.1, read as the reverse complement.
TTTCCCACATGAGATAGGGTGCGCAGACCCGAAACAAGTATCTCCTGTGATTATATTTACAGTGCCACATATACCATGGAATATCCGGCCTATACCAGTCCCAAAAGCTCACTTACCTGAGCTGATGAGGCTGCTGAAGGAAAAGATTTCCATGCGGATATTGGAACCCTCCTCGGTTCCATATTCGAATAGGTGGTTTACTGTGCCTAAGAAAAATGGGAAGCTTCGTTTCATTCAGGATCTGCAACCTGTGAATAAAGTCACAATTAGAAACGTAGGGACAGGACCCATAGTGGATGAGTTTGTTGAAGCGTTTGCTGGGCATTCCATCTACTCTATGGGTGATCTGTATTCAGGTTATGACCAGTTTCAGTTGGCTATGGAGAGTAGAGACATTACGACCATGAGGACTCCATTGGGCCTTTACGCATGTGTACTTTGCCGCAGGGAGCGACGAATTCTGTGGCTCACATGATGAATGCCATGAATCTGGTTTTACGAGACTTTATACCATCTGTGACTATGCCATTCATTGATGATATTCCAATAAAGGGATGTGAGGAAAGAGTGAAAGATGTGAGTTTAGATGCTTCAGGATGTAGAAAGTTTGTGAGAGATCATATTGCTGATTGTGAGAAGATCTTTGAGAGGTTTCAAGATGTAGGGCTGACACTTTCTTTAGAGAAATCTGTTTTTGGCATTGATGAGGTCCTCATTGTAGGACATCTGTGTGGACATTATGGCCGCAAGCCGTACTCGCTGAAAGTTGAGGCCATTAGCAGGATCTCTGAGGTGTGTCGTAATGTCAGTGAGGTGAGAAGATTTCTAGGAGCCTGTGTATTCTATGTGATATGGATTCCTCACTTTGCTCACGTTGCGAATCCCTTATATGATCTCCTAAGAAAGAGAAAGAAGTTTGTATGGACAGAGAAACAGTCGAGAGCTATGCATAAACTGAAGCAGCTGCTAATTGAAGCTCCGATTCTGAAGCGTGTTGACTATTCAGGTAAGAGACCTATCATTTTGACCGTTGACACCAGTCCTATTGGCATAGGTTGGGTCATAGGGCAAGATGATGATGAGGGGCAGAGATATGCAGTGCGCTTTGGTGCTAAGATTTTACATGATACTCAAAGAATATATCCACAGATAAAGAGAGAATTATGGGGATTGGTGACTGCTTTAAAGAGCGATAAAGAGTATTTCATTGGGGCGAATGTGATAGTTGAGACTGACTGTCTTCCACTGATTGGCATGATTGCAAATTGTTCATCTACGGATATTGCTATGCTTAGATGGATCTCTTATATAAAGTTTATAAATCCTGCATTTGTACACATAGCTGGGAAATCAAATACAGTGGCTGATATGCTTTCAAGGGCAAAATTCGATGATGAGTCTCATGATGATGATGAGGTAGAAAAGGATATACATATGATAAGATACGATCCATTGGTGTATGCATATGAGCAGTTCCGAGAGAATGAGTACGATGGCGAGTGGTGAGATATAGGGAGATATCTGAGTACTCTGAAACCTTCCCCAGGCTGGTCCACAAATAAGTATAGATCCATCAAGAAAAAGTCTTACAACTTTTTCTTGAAGGATGGGCTTATTTGGCGACACGCTAAAGGCAAGGTGAAGTGTCCACAGAGAGTATTGAGTTCGAGGAGTCTTCAGAGAAAAGTTATGAGAGAAATGCATGAGACCTTGTGGGCAGGTCACAAAGGATTTTATGCTACATATGAGAAGATTAGGGAAGCTTACTGGTGGCCAGGGATTTATGTGAGTGTGAGAGGTTTTGTAGACACTTGTGCTACATGCCAAGTGCATTCATCAGTTAGGCACAGAGACCCATTACATCCGACCTACCCTTCTTGTATCCATTACAAGTGGGTAGTCGACCTTGTAACCATGCCCAAAGGGATAGATAAGATGAGATACATTGTACTTGCCAGAGAGGACTTGACCAACCATGTGGAAGGTCGAGCTCTTCGTACGAAGACTACTTATAATGTATGCAAATTCCTTTTAGAAGAAGTGATCTCGAGATTCCGATACGTTGAGAAAGTGGTTGCGGACAGGGGAGAGTTGGATGCGAGAGAGGCAAAAGAGTTCTTTGATCGTCATGGGATTCGATTGTCTCTCACCACTGCCTATAATCCAGAGGCAAATGGGAAAATCGAGAGAGGTCACCCTTCCATTGTGAAGGCGATCTCTAAGGCTTGCAGCGATGACATCAAGCAGTGGCCTAGGTTTCTTCCATTCGCGCTATGGGCTTATAGGATCACTTACACTCGGTCCACAGGTTTCATGCCTGCTGAATTGATGTATTGTCAGAAGCCAATCTTCCCCATCCAGACTCAGATAGTGACATGGTTGACGCTCCCATGGAATGATGGTATGACGAGAGAAGAGTTATTATCATTGAGAATAAAGCAGTTAGAACAAGGAAATGAAAAGTTGAAAGAAGCAGTCCAAAAGTTAAAGGAGTCAAGGCTAAAGAATAAGATCTATTTTGACAAAACCCATCGACTCAGACCACGTAGGATTGAGGTAGATGATTGGGTGTTGGTGTACGACAGTACGTTCGATACTCAGTACGATGCTAAGAAGAAATTAACCAAACGATGGTTTGGGCCGTATGTGGTTACGTCTGTGTTTGAAAATGGTACGTATGCACTTCGTGAGTTAGACAATACTCCTTTGAGATCTTTGATTGCAGGAAAGAGGATAAAATTATTCAAGAAAAGAAATGAAGCGGATTATGAGATTGAGCAAGAACTTCTGGAGGATGCTGATGACACTGAGACTGATGCTGATGAAGAATGATAGACCATGAAGATAAAGAAAAGCTGGATCAAAATGAAGAAAAATGACCAGGTGAAACGTTTCTGATTTGAGATGTGTTTTCTTTCTGATAGAGCATATGCATTGCATTGATGTGTGTGATAAAGATATGTATGAGGTTATGAAAATCATGTAGAATGAAGATAACAAAGATCTATTATGGGTTTGCATGAAGCATGAATGACTAGGAAATGATATGAATGGAATCAGTTAGTGGACTAGAGACTTTTGGGAGTGAAAGCTTGGGAATGTGATGGCATGCTTAGACCGAGTGCATGTATATACTGATTGATTTGAACACTTAGTGAGTGGGAAACTTTGGATCCTAGTATTTATTTCTTGCAAAATCGTACCTCCATATGGATCGTGATATAAAGAAACATTCATACTCATGCCAGCTGTATATGTGCGTGTATGTCGTTGGTGCGCTACGATGGGCTAGTAGGCGGGTGGAACCACCTTGGTCGGGTGATCAAGGCCATGAGCCGTAGCTAGTTTCGTCGTAGGCCTGACCTATCTGTTGTCATGCGCCTGTATGGGTCGGTAGGCAGGTGGAGTCACTCTGATCGGGTGGTCAGAGCCACGAGCTGAGGCCGATTTCATGTAGGGCTGATGTTGTGTATGTCGTGCGCTATGCTGGGTGGGCAGACAGGTGGAATAAACTTGGCCGGGCGGACAAGTCCATGAGTCGCACCCGATTTCGACATAGGCCGATTTGTGAAAAATAAAAGATAAAAAGAAATGCTGAGCTGAGATGAAGAGGAAAAGAACAAGAAAAAAAGAAAGATGAAAAGAAAAAGAAAAAGAAAGAAAGATCTAATGGAGAGCTGGACAAGTAGGAGATAAATAGTAGGAATCGAGGTATATTCTACAAACTGAGTTAGTAGAAACATATGTATATGCTAGTACTTAGAATGAGCAGTTGGATCTGAACCAGTTGAACGAACAAAAGATCTAGAAAGCCGACGATTTATTCATGTGATTACTTGTCAGATTGCAGACGCACAAACATAATATGATGTTTGTGAAGCTTGAATCTACCTAATTTTCTAAAATTCGTACTAACCTTTATAAAAGATTGCATGACTGCATGAGATCATGATTTAAGAAAGGCATAAAAAGTGTAAAGAGATTTCAAAAAGAACCCTGATACTCTTTTGTTGGATCTTGCAGGTTGGCCCATCGGGACGATGTGGAGGTTTAGCGGGGGCGAATGTCGGGATGAAATCCCGCAGGGAGTGTGCAATTTTTTTTTTCAAAAGTTCATTATTTTTGAGTTTTTGTGTGATGTTTTGACTAAAGAGGGGTATATTTCATGCATAATATGGCAGAATAGATTGATTGTGTGATGCGGAAACATGTTTAAGATGTATGTTAGAGCTATGTGTAAACGAAACTGGCATTAGACCCATGAAAACCTTATGTTTGACCCTTGAAACTGACTGAAAATGAGGGTTTAACCCCTGAAAATCGGACTTGAACCCTTTGAAACCCTTGGAGTTTAGGCCAAAATTGTAAATAAACCATTAAATTGACGAGCTTGAGTTAATTGTGAGCAAACCCCAAATTTACCCGGCCAAAATCCGTAGCTTAGACCCTTGGAATTGGTGTTTATCCTAGCTCAAACCCTTTAGATTAATTAACCCTATATACAGTGTGAAACCAAAACGTTAATTTAGGAAAAATAAAAAGGACAAAAATAAAAAATAGAATCAAGAGATGGGATTTTCCAAGAATAGTAAGTGAACATGCATGGTCGTCTGAAATCGGAAAGTTGAGTAGGGAGGTTGGAAACTTCTAGATAAACGTCCCAAGGAGAGAAGGATGGGGGAGCCTATAAATAGAGGGCCAAGCCTCATTTGTTTTTCCTCGTTGATCTTCTTGGTGCGTCTACTCTGCAGGTATGCTTTCTTATCCTCCTCTTATTCATTTTTCCTTACTCATATTCATTAGTTTGCATGAGAGAGAGAGAAGAGCTCAGAGTTGCGCTATAGCCGACAGAGAGAGAAAGCCATATGGCTGCCAATCAGACCTAGAGAGAGAGTTGGCTGTGTCGTACAACAGAGGGGTTGGCTGCATCATGCTTTTAGGGACGACGGTTGTGTAGTGCTGTAGACTACTCATGAGAGAGAATCGAGGGATTCGCCTGTTATTTTGCCGCCATGCATAGAGAAAAAGACACGACAGCTGGCGGTGCCATGTCAATTGTGATGAACAGAATCATTACTCCTACTAGAGAGATATAGATGCTCTGGCGGAAACGCAAGAGACATGAAAGCACCGCTGATGTGGTTGGCGGAGAATGGGTAGAGAGTGATGGAGTCCGTTTGGCGGCTCTGGCTGCGTGCAATAGGACGCAGAGGAGAGAGAGAGTCAACCCACGAGGGGGGAGTTGGCTGGCGACACAATCCTCAGAGATAGAGACAATCGTACGCAGTGGAGATTTGGCGCAGAACTTTGGTAGAGAGAGAGCGGTTTGTCTTGATGATTTTTTCTAAGAGGCAGAGTCTGCCATCCCATTGTTCAGAAATGCTGACATAGATTTTGTTATTAGTGCACATACAAACTCATGGTTGCATGCATAGAGTTCCATTGGCCATGGGATGTGCAGACAACCCTATCAGACTACGAACAGTTGTGCCAATTCTGAATAACACAAGATAAGGAAATTTCTTCGGCACAGAGAAGAGAGTTGGTCAGTAATATGGAAGAACAAATAGATAGAGAACAATTAGAGAGATGTTCAAACTGAGGCGTAGATGACGGAGACCTTCGAGAGAAAGAGAGACATTAGATACTCATGGCTAGGCCCGGAGAATATCTACGTGGCTGTGGAAGATAGAGAGATACTGTCGGTGTAGAGAGAGACTCAAGCTGAAGAGAACGATCTGGCCGCGTTGAGAGGGATGATGACTCGGGCGGCTGTAGAGGATAGAGAGAGAGAGAGGGCAGAGCCTTAGGACGTTGTTGGCATGCTGGTATTGTCGCTGAGACAGATGCAATAGCAGAGCCAGAGCCACGTGAAGGGAGATTCTGACGGCACACATCAAGAGAGAAGAACCATATAGAGAGAAAATTGGCAGTTGGCTTCCGCGCTACGTGGTGGAAACAGATTGGCTCATCATTGGGATCGGAACCTTCAGGGGGAAGTCTTTAATGTCATGGATGACACAAAGTGCTATCAAAACACAAAAGCACAATGAAATTGACTTTCAGAGTTTCATGGACTACAATAAATCATAACGAAGTTGGAAATGCAATGCTAAAATCAAAGCTTTATACCAAGGTCTATATAATCTAAATATCATCGTTCCTATTACCTTCAAAATGCGAGTTGGAATTGAACTAGGACATTTTTTACACTTAAGTATTAGGTTTCATAAGTGTGATGCTTCTTCTAATGACTAAAGAATGATATAATGATAATTTCATACTTATTTCTGAAATCCAAGATCAAAATGTAGGTGTGAGTAGCTAAAAGCTCCGTGCATGAAAGGGTGCTTTTTATAAATGTGTTTCTTTTTATGCCTGATGGAACACACAACTAGAGAATGAAAAAGAAATAAATCAAAAGCATAGTGTGTTCATTTTATGAGTTTCAATGTACTAATGATTTTATTTACTCCACCTCGTTGATCTTCTTGGTGCGTCTACTCTGCAGAGTTTCATGGACTACAATAAATCATAACGAAGTTGGAAATGCAATGCTAAAATCAAAGCTTTATACCAAGTTTATGCGGTTTCAGATTATCTCAAGTAAAGAGAAGGAAGGCCATTGCGGAGGATACTTGAAGTAAAGAGCGGACCAAAGTGAAGACCTAGAAGAAAAGCTTGGACTGCGAAGACCGAAGCGGAATCCCGTAGGCGATTTCTCGCACTGTAGCGAGGGATCTATTTTACATCGGCCGATCCGCACTATAGCGGCGGTGTTTATATTGTATCATCGCACCGCACTGTAGCGGTTTTATTGTACCGTCGGCCCGCACTTTAGCGGCGTGTATTGTATCATTCATTTTATTGGAGGCTTCAGTTCTGTTTTTGATTGTATCTTCGAGCTTGATCTACATCACGTGTTTCACTGCGATATCCGATCGTCTCTTTCCGACGCCCACAGTCCCATGTCTCGACACTTCCGAGGGGCAAGGGACCCCACGAGGATCGCGCACACTCCGGAGAGCACAGGCGAGGCGCCCAGCGCGCAGACGCCGCTCGCAAGACAGCGGGAACGGCGCACCAGAGAGGGGCCTGATCCAACCCCACGCACCGGCTTCCTGCCACGACCTCCTTCTTCCCGACAGTGCTGTCATTTTTGTGGTGAATTTGGTCATATTAGGAGATTTGTAAGGATGGAGCTGAGTATGATCAGAGGAAGAAGGAACATCAGAATCCAATGGCTAACATGGTACAAATCACACCTGTGGAAACACAAGCCGCTGTAGTTCAGACCCGTTCCGGCAAACAACTGCAGCCAGCAGCAAAAATATTTGAACCAGGAATACGCGAACAACAAAGAATGTACAACAAGGCTAGTCAATGGACCACAGCAGAACCACCAGTCTTCCGAGATCCTATTCCGGTAACGTAGACTTCGTTAACCAAAGAAGGAACACAACAACAGGTTCCAGCAGCAGGAACATCATCAGCAGCAGGCACATTACCAACAGTAGACGCTTCATCATCAAGAGAAGCATCAACTTCAACACCGGTGGAGCATGTCAACCAATCTCAACAAGCCTGGGAAATTTTATCGAAGGCATCTGTCACCCTGCCTCTGGACCAACTACTCGCATTTGTACCTGGAATTTGACAATAATTCCAACAGCAGTTCAGCCCGGTGCCTTCTTGTATTCCAGCGACAGCAACAATACAATCGAAACCCGAATCTACGGTCGATCATTCAGTTCCTTTAATCACGGTATGGTATAAGAATCATAAAATCACATAGGTATTAATTGATGGAGGATCTGGAGTCAACATTGCTACTACTGCACTATGTAAAAAGTTAGGATGGACCGAAATCAAACCAGTTCAATTCTTTGTCAGAATGGCCGATCAATCAAGAGTCCATCCCATAGGACTCCTACGAAATGTACCAATCACTTTACAAGGTACGACATTCAAGATGACCTTTGTCATACTAAATTTACCGGAATCCACTCTTGATTGCGCTTTATGGGCCAAGTAAGATGGCATGGTTGACACTTACGGTGGTTTGCTCATTTGGCAATACCACTGAACAAGCTAATCACCAAGACTCCTCGACAATTTGAGTGGACCCAAGAATGCCAGATAGCATTTGATCATTTAAAGAATTTACTAACACAAGTTCCCATCTTACAGCCGCCGGACTGGGATCGCCCATTTCATGTATTTGTTGATGCTTCAGATATAGCAATAGGAAGTGTTTTGATGCAACAAATTGATAAGTGGTTCAGACCAGTGTATTATGCAAGTCGAAGATTAGCCCCTGCTGAGAAGAATTACTCTGTAACAGAAAGAGAATGTCTAGGACTACTATATTCTGTCAAAAAATTCAGACATTACTTGCTGGGCCGTAAATTCACATTTCATGTAGATCTTGCTGCACTTGTTTATCTAGTTCGACAACAACATCTAGGTAACACTGAGTCACAACAAAGGAGAACAAAGACATGTTCTCTTTTTCTTTTTACCTAAATACCATTATATGAAGCAAAAAAGTGGGCATTTTACAATATCTAGAAAGCATCACGAGTCTTGCTTGTAAATATTGTCTTTAGAAGCTTGATCTCAGATCCCAAGTAGTCAAGATAGATATACTAAAATTCTTGCTGCCATGAAAACTAGTTGTTGAGCATGACCAAGAATCCCACATCATGATCTTGGACAATAGATTAGAGTTGAAAAGGTACATGTAAGAATTCGCGAAGCTCCTTCATTACATCTATAACCTCAACAAGCACAGAAGATAGCTAATTAAGAGTTACTCGAAAGTTAGAGAACATGTGTTGTAAAAATCAGAGCATTTTAACAAGGCAATTAAGATCATCCCCTTTGTATGGTTAAGATCCCCATTGAATGCCTGGCCATATTAACAGAATATGAAATACACTTCACAAAAGCATTCCCAAGAGAAGATAATATTCAACAAAATTATACTAAGAAACATTCACACATGATCAGAGAAATGCTCAAGATAAATCAAGCTGAACACCAAGTGGAAGCAGAACTCCAAATTATATTTCCATTAAAATGATATTTTACATTTCATGTGTTTTACAAGAGTTATGTGAATCTACAATAGAAGCTGATCATAGCTTTCCTCAGGCTCAAGGGTATTGGTATCCTCTGGCACATTAGAACACCTATCTTGCCTCTCTTGCTCCAAGATTGGCTCTTCAAGGTCAGCCATGTCCCCAGGTTCATCTGCAAGTGGGGGAACAGGCTCCCTTGAAGCTGCTTGGAATCTCTCCGTATCTGCAATGTGCTTCCTTCCAACCTCTTGGTCTTCATCTGGGCATTCATTCAGCCCATTGATTCTCATTCTAATGAAGCTCACTTGAGCATCATCCTTCTCCACAGCTATGCAGTGCCTGAACATCTTTAAGGAGCAAGCCAGAGTCGTTCCTGAAACAGCAGAAAACCTATTAGAGGCTTCAATCAACAATGACTAATGAAAATTGTGAAAATTGAAATTACCTGTGCCCGAAAAAAGGTCTAGGACCCAGTCATCATCATTGGAAAATAGCTGAAGCAATCTCATTATGAGTTTTTGTGGCTTCTGATAAGGGTTAACCAATGTCATGTCCCCAGCTACATGACGAAGTTTCTTGGTAACGGCTGGGAACATGAGCACATTTGAGATCCCATTCTCATTGCAATGCTCCCTGACTCTCCTTTTGCTTACTTCATCATAATAGCCCACTGTAATGCATTCAGTGGCACTCACAAACCGATGCAAAGGAGTGTGATTTACGTTTGTCTTCACCCTGCAAAAAAGAACTATGAGTCACATAGGGCATCATGAAAGCCATGGAGATAGAAAGAAGATTACTTACCAAGTTAGGCACTCCACAGCATGACATCTTGCCTTCAGAGCAGTTGAAACAGAGAAAGACTGGTCTCTGCTATGGAAAATTACTATCCTCCAAAGAGGAGACATAGTCAACTCTGCAAAATCAGTGACCATCTTCCGAATCTGAGGGTGTTTGAAGGGTTCATCATCATTAACTGATCCTAACATCCTAAATCCATAGGGTATGTCCGCTATGAGAAGGGAGAAATGTTTTCTAGGCACAACAGAACAAATATTATTTACATCACTACAGAACACATTGTAATATACAGGCCTAAGGGGGTCTAGGGGATTGGAGAAACATTTAAGATCGGGTTCATCATCAAAATCCATCTCCTTCGCTTTCAGTCTAGATTTCTCATGCCTTGCTCTTTGAATGTGAGCAAGGAATGCAGGGGGGCAATCATCTAGTACCTCTGTAGACTTACTTTTCCTTGGTTTCTGCAGAACAAATTGGAAAAACAATTAGAAGAGCTCTTCAGTACAGCAAACAGAACATAAAGAACGGATGTATGGCATCGATTTCTTGTTGGGGTAGATGCTAGGCATCGACCTTCTACTAAAAATCGATGCTTGGCATCGACCTAGGGACCTAAGTCGATGCCTGGCATCGACTTTTGCCACGAGGTCGATGCCAGGCATCGACTTTTATTGCAGGTCGATGCCAGGCATCGACTTATGCTGCAAGTCGATGCCAGGCATCGACTTATGCCCCCAAGTCGATGCCAGGCATCGACTTATGCTGCAAGTCGATGCCAGGCATCGACTTATGCCCCCAAGTCGATGCCAAGCATCGACTTATGCTGCAAGTCGATGCCAGGCATCGACTTATGCCCCCAAGTCGATGCCAGGCATCGACTTATGCCCCCATGTTGATGCCATGCAATGCATCAAATTGTTTAGTATGAAATATTCTGATAAGAGAATCTACCCAATCACGAAACAGGATGAAATATTCTGATAAGGCTTTGTAGGATGATGTGGTTGGATAGTCTGCTTGGACCTCTGTCCAAGAAAAGCAACCCAGCCTCTTCATCATCACCTCCTGAATCTTCATGTACACTTTATGACTACAGACACATAAATATAAAAGAGACTAGGCTAGACAAGAAGCATGGGAGGAGGGAAAAAGGATCTGAGAATAACATACATACTTATTGAGCTCAGTCACCATCTCCTCGAGGCTCAACTCCTTCGAGATTACCCTTGACAAAGTTGATATGATCAATGTATCATCCTTGATTCCTTGAAGGGCCCTCCATGGGGTCAGCTTCATGTCCTCAGGAGCCTCCTCAATTGAAAGGTCAACTTTCCTTCCCTTTCCCCTCAGATCAATTTGTGGGTCTGGCCTCGACTTTCGTTGCTTCTGGCCCTTGACCTCCTTGTGCTCCTACATTGTGAAGATTCTATCCTGAAGATCCCAGATCTCACCTGATCTGAATGCCAGTTGAAACCATGGGTCATATTTCCTCAAAGCATCTGACTTTCTATTCTCATCCAATGCAATTCCAACCTCAATAAGGCATTGCTTTCGTAGATTGGGATGTATTCTCCCAGCTTCCTTCACAAGACAATCTTCGTATTCATGGTGGAAGAACGGAATTCTCTCTATGGAGGACATTTTCTGCCTGTAGTCATTATCGTTGTTGTGATCCCAAGCAAGAAGCTTGGCTTCCTCAGTTGTAAGACCAGCATATATCTTACACTCTGCATACCTAAAGAAAAATGTAGTAGGGTGCTCTTTCACTAACTGTCTACGAGCCTCTGCAGAGTGTGAACCTCCAATCACATAATAAGTGTACTCCTCAAACAAATTCTCATTGAAATCCTCCACACAACTGCACTCATGCGGATCCACCATTACAAGGAATGGCACAACAGTAGCATGAGGATTAATTTTCATTTTCTTCTTAAGATTTTGGACATGTAAATTATGTGGCTCCTTGATCTCAAGGGGCCTCCTCCCTGTGACTGGATCCACTGGTGGCCTGTGGATAATATTAATAGGCAGGTGGAACAACTGCCCCTTCTTCACAATTTTTCTTCTAGCTATGTCCTCCCTCATCTTATTCTGCTCAGTGCCAAGCACACCAGATGCAAGCTCTCCACCAGGTGCAACAATAATGTCCCCAGAGCTAGAGCTTGAGTCAGAAAAGTCCTCTTCTGCAATTATCTTCTTTTTCTTTTGGGGCTTTTTCTGCACACTCTGCTTACCCCTTGCCTTTACAGGGGTCGTCTTCTTGTGCTGTGTTGGCATGATATTGCCCTGTATCCATGGCATCAGGTCCTTGATGAAATTCACTGAGTCTCTGCATATCTGAGCTAGCTCCTCTGGAACACAGCACTCTGGGCACAAGAATTCCATCTTGCATATGACATTTCTTAATCCCTTGGATGTCTCCACCAAGAAAAGCAGGTTGTCAGAATCTTCATCTTCATAATCCAATTTGTAAACAAGGCCATACTGAAAACCTTGTGTTGTCGTGATCTTTCCTCTGCCATAGGCCCCTGCGAACACAAGGAGGACTGCATTCTTCTCTTCCACGTACTGAAGGCACCATTCGAGATTTGTCATGTCCCGAAGTGGACGATCTGTCTTCATGACCTCTATCTCCCTCGACCTTTCCCTCATATTTGGATCCTCCACAGGAATTTTAATGCTACTCTGTCCACCTGAGGATATTCCTAGTGGGTTGCTGGCCTTCTCAGAGGATAATGGTGCAATAATTTTCTTTGCCTTTGCTTGGTGACCACTTCCTTTGTCACGTTGCTGGTCAGCAGAGCCCATGGTGACTCTGAGCTTCTTAATGGGCCTTTCATCCTTGTACTCCGCATCCCTGAAAGCAATTGGAAATATCAAGCAATAAGAAATATCAGCCCATGTCCATGCAAGGCATGGATTTTGAGCTTCAGGTCGATGCCAGGCATCGATGTTTAAGTGCATGTCGATGCCAGGCATCGACTTTGTGTGCAAGTCGATGCCAGGCATCGACTTGAGGGTGAAAGTCGATGCTAGGCATCGAGTTGGGGGTGCAAGAGTCGATGAATGGCATCCATCTTTGGGCCCAAGTCGATGCCTGGCATCGACTTTTGGGCCAAGTCGATGCCTGGCATCGACTTTTACCCTCAAGTCGATGCCTGGCATCGACTTGAACACAAAGTCGATGCCTGGCATCGACTTGGGCACAAAAGTCGATGCCAAGCATCGATTTGGGCCCAAAAGCCGATGCCAAGCATCGATTTTGCACCCAAAAGTTAATGCCTGGCATCGACTTTTCAGTGCATGATGATGCTGGCAAGTCGATGATTGGCATCGTTTTTTGGGACCAAGTCGATGCCTGGCATCGACTTGGGGCTGCAAGTCGATGCCAGGCATCGACTTGCACCCACAAGTCGATGCCAGGCATCGACTTGCAGGAGCAAGTCGATGCCAGGCATCGACTTGGGGCTGCAAGTCGATGCCAGGCATCGACTTGCACCCACAAGTCGATGCCAGGCATCGACTTGCAGGAGCAAGTCGATGCCAGGCATCGACTTGCAGGAGCAAGTCGATGCCAGGCATCAACTTGTGGGTGCAAGTCGATGCCTGGCATCGACTTGGGGCTGCAAGTCGATGCCTGGCATCGACTTGCTCCTGCAAGTCGATGCCTGGCATCGACTTGCAATCCTAAGTCGATGCCTGGCATCGACTTACACCTTAAAGTCGATGCCAGGCATCGACCTGTACATGCTTTGGATCCATATTTAGAGAGGCAAGAAAAATAGAGACCTAGAAATGAGAAATTTACACAGACATACAGAGGGAATCTTTTTGGAATCTTTTTTTTAGTTATGAATTGCTCTACCTCTTGGTACTTTTGCCAACATTCTTCTTCTCCATCAGGCTTGGCTTGCTGGTATGCTGACCTCTGTGCTCCATGGCTGTCTGTGCTCTGCTGCTCTCTCTTGCTCGTGGATTTTGAAAATGCGAATGATCTCCTCCTCTGGTATTTATAGGCAATTGGGTAACTTGAACCAGAAACTAACTGGATCTAACTGAATGAGTCCACTTGCTAACTAAATCTGTCAACTTATCTAACCAGGGAATAGCACCCACACAAATAGGCTGTTTCAGAGCCACTTTAATGAAATATTCATAGACCCTTACAACTATTTATATACATTTGCATAGAAATTACATTTCAATGGCAAGAGTATGGTATGTCCATGAGGATGTCTCAACTCATGTAGAGATTTGTTTCTAAGAATCTCTTTCTTGGGAGAAAATCAAGTCAAAGTTGTGTTAAATGTGGGAGACTAATGACATCTTCATAGTATTACCCTCCACACTTTAGTTCATATTCACATTTATCTTGTAACTCACTGTTGAAATGGAAAATCACTGTGAATAAACATTCTAGTACAGAACCTTGCAACTATTTATATACATTTGCATGGAAATTAAACTTCAATGGCAACAGTATGGTATGTACATGAGGATTTCTAATCTCATGTAGATGTTTTTTCTTAGAGTCTGTTGCTTGGAAGAAAATTAGGTCTAAGTTGTGAGATTAATGACATCTTTATAGTGTTATCCTCCACACTTTAGTTCATATTCACATTTATCTTGTAACACATTGTTGAAATGGAAAATCAATGTATGAATATACTTTCTGTGTGTTCAATGGAATAGCATATTCCAGTTGGAACTCAACTTGGATATATTCCAGTTGTAAAATTTCTTCTTGTAAAATTTCATCCAAACAATTTTATTATATATTCCTATTGGAACACAACTTTGATATATTTTGATGTATTCACAATGCTTAGACTGAATGACTCATATGAAGTTAGAAATCAACTGTGTTTCTCATTTGAATCAAAAGTGAATCAAATCTTTGGTTCCCTTATTAGTGTATATTTAAGTAATTAAGTGATTTGATGTAATTTGATGTTTTATGTTATTTAATGTACTTTAATAAGCTTTTGATTTCATATCTTCTTGATGTGACATTTGATGTGATATCTTCACTTGATCTCGGATTTCTACTTATTTAAAAAGGTCATTCATCTTCAGTCTTCTGTGAACTCAGTGAAGATGAGCTCAATCTTTTCAGTGGATGCTTGGGCATCAACTTCCTCTGCTCATATTGATTCATTGTTCTCAGTTGAGCCTTTCCAGAGAAGTGATGATCCCTATGATTTAGAACGTGCTGATGATTCCATGTTTTCTGTTGAGTCATTTAAGTTATCCAATTCACAGTGCAATGCTGCTCATACAAATGCACCTCTTGATCTCCCATCTGATCCAACCATTGATCTCCCTTCTGACTCAAGTGCATGTGGAGCAACGAAAAAGCACAGCAAGCTCAATCTACGATTTAAAAGAAGGTCTCGTGAAGTAAGTCGAAAAAGATTTAAATTTCTTACTTCAGATAGACAGATTGCATTGGATATTGTGAAGCATTGTTGTGGTTTGAAATGCTTGTATAATTTAGGGATGAAGAAACTAAAGCACATAAGAGAAAAATTCCTCCATTTAGATAGTGAAAGGCAAGATATATACCTTGTTTCTTGCATGCAAATGATTGAGGATAACATGTCAGTAACGCGTGTTGGTTTTGAATATTTCTTTACTCAAGGGATGCCATGCTGTAGGGCTGCATTTAAAATTGCAATGGGTGTAGGAAATTTTAGAATACATAGGGTTCAACAAGGGTTTTTGAATGGGGATCTCATTTTGGATACGTTCCATGGTGGGACCAAAGGATCTGTTGGACGTCATGCAATGAATTGGATGATGAACTATTTTAGCTTGCATTGTGAAGTTATGCCTACAACTGGAAGGTTGCACTTGTCAGATAACTTTACTCGTCGAGAGGTATTTCAAATATATAGAGAAGACATGGAAAATAGAAATGAGAAGTATGTGTTGTATCGTCACTTTACTCGATTATGGAAGGAGGAGTTTAACAATGTTTCTATTCCTCGTAAAGTTAGAATGGGTGAATGTTCAGTTTGTGCCACTTTGAAAAACATGGCAAAAGGGGCTGCAATGTAATAAAGTAAGTCTATGATCCAAGGGTCTGGCCGGTTCAGACAGATCTGAAATTGGACACCGTTTGGTCATCCGTGTGTATGACCAAAGATCTCGAGTTTAGACTTACTAGGAGGTCTTGTGCTCTTGTGAACAAGTGATCCACTTAGCTTAGTGGTTAAGACTCAAGGGTGTGAAGGACGAGGTCTTGGGTTCAATCCCCATGGGATACATGGGAAGAGTATTTTGCCCAAAGAGCTCTAGAACCTTCTAGAAGCATCCATTGGACACTTGGCGCACATGCAGTTACATGGCTGACACTTGGCTGGTTAGTATCCACCTGCCCAAGAAGGCAGTTCCCTGGAGAGAGCTATATATAGAGGCATTTGGTTGGGAGGAGAGTCATCTCTCTAGCATGTGGTGGTCGTAATCCTTGTTCTCTTGCATTAAGACTCAAGGGTGTGAAGGACGAGGTCTTGGGTTCAATCCCCATGGGATACATGGGAAGAGTATTTTGCCCAAAGAGCTCTAGAACCTTCTAGAAGCATCCATTGGACACTTGGCGCACATGCAGTTACATGGCTGACACTTGGCTGGTTAGTATCCACCTGCCCAAGAAGGCAGTTCCCTGGAGAGAGCTATATATAGAGGCATTTGGTTGGGAGGAGAGTCATCTCTCTAGCATGTGGTGGTCGTAATCCTTGTTCTCTTGCATTGAAAATTCAAGTTCAATTGGAATTCTGATTGGTTTTCATTTGAAAACCCTAGTAAAAAAATTGATATCCTGTTAAAAAGGTTTTCAAGTTTCCAAAAGCAAAGCACATGATTATGAGGTGATCATGCGAAGGAATCAAAACCTAGGAAAATCTAGTTAGAGGTAATGCCTGAAACTTCCAATTCTTGTAAAAGAATTGAAGAAATAAGGTACTCTATCAAGAGATGTTTAGACTTTAGGATAAGAATCACCCACACATTAATGTGAATATAAAATAGGGTGGTATGGGACACCAGATTTTATACTCAGATTGATGTAGGAAAGATGGAATGGGACATCGGACCGTGGGATGATGATTATCTTTTAGTCCTAGTTTGGATTTTGAAGTTAGGTTTCATCCTCAAGGGAATTAAGACTTCAAGGAAAAGTTTAATTCGTAAAGGATGAAAGTAGTATCTTACGATACTTCAAGGTAACTTCAAGATTAAGGAAACTGAAGATATGAAGTAAGTAACTTCCAAGATCTTCATAGAACACTTCAAGTTTAAGTGTTATTGATCAGAAATATTTGATAAATTTCTGAAAGAAGTTGGACTTTGATTTTGAGTTGATCTTTTCAACTAAAGATTTAATTGACTAAGTCAAGTATCAAGTTCCTAGTGTAACTTGATAAAAATCACTCTTTTAGACTCAAAGAAATGCACAAGAATTGCATTCACGGAGTCAAAAAGATTGAATGTGACCTGGACTTAGTCTCAAGTGAAGCATTATTTTGAATACAAAACTCATCAGCATAACCTCAGTGGGTCGACACACTGATGTTGGTTACCACACTAGTATCTTGTGGTTGGATGATGGTTTTTATTTGCTTTGAATCTTTTTGAGAAGCTAGCTTATTTCTCTTAAAGATAAAGTCAATGCTTCAATATCTTATTGAAATAGATCGTTGAGAAGTTAAAGTCCTGAGTCAACTAGACTTTGACTCATAGCAAGTTTATGTATGTTCGAAGTTTGAATTGCTTGTACAAAGTCTTAGTTATCTCTTTCCGCTTTCCAAATCTTTTGGAATTGACTCAGATATGGTATCTGATTCCTTTTGCAAAAGACCAGGGATAGCCGGTTAGAATTAGATAACTAACTTGAACATCCTAGATAGATGTTATGTACAAGAACCTTTTCAATCTTCAAAAGATGATAAGTCTAAGTAGACTTATTCATTTGATTTTGCTTCAAGTTATAGCATAAATAATTTCCTAGAGTCCAGTATACTCTAGAATAGGGAAGTTAGGAATTGCTCATCAGATTGACAATTCCCAAGAACTTTCAGTTAAAGTCTTTGAGAAAAGTGTCCTAAGTTGGACAATTTTCATTTTGAATTTGAATTGGTGAAGTTAGTATGGTTGATTCCACCGGAATGGTAAACTTTCTCCTACAGTTTACATAGGATTTTTTTCAACTCATTGGGACAGAGTAGTCCTCTAGTCGGGTAAAAAATCAAGTAACTGTTGGATCAAAGTAAACCATTGAGTAAGCATCTAAAGTTAGATGTATGGGACAAACAAACTTCAAGTTCTCCAAAACAAATTCAAGTGAATCAAGAATTCTCAAAGTCTTGCGAGGGATAAGAATCCCACTTTCATTACTAAGCCCATGCACTAGTTATGCCTAGAAATGGACTAGTAATTTGAATCCACCTAATTCACATGTTTGTGCCTAGATCGCACATCCAGAAACTATGAATTAGCCAGGGATATGTGTTTAGATCCACCTTTATTATTCATTCACTATTTTGTACTTTGACTAGTTTATCAAAGTGCAAAGCGAGATAGTGTTTAGAATCATTTGGGCAAGGATGCCACCACAGAGATGAGACATGTTCTTCCAGTTCTAGAACATGACCATGTTCTTCCAGTTTTAGAACATGAGGCTCGGGGGTTGCCTACAGTATGTATATAGCTCTATTTTCGAGGACGAAAATATTTTCCAAGGGGGGAAGAATGTAATAAAGTAAGTCTATGATCCAAGGGTCTGGCCGGTTCAGACAGATCTGAAATCGGACACCGTTTGGTCATCCGTGTGTATGACCAAAGATCTCGAGTTTAGACTTACTAGGAGGTCTTGTGCTCTTGTGAACAAGTGATCCACTTAGCTTAGTGGTTAAGACTCAAGGGTGTGAAGGACGAGGTCTTGGGTTCAATCCCCATGGGATACATGGGAAGAGTATTTTGCACAAAGAGCTCTAGAACCTTCTAGAAGCATCCATTGGACACTTGGCGCACATGCAGTTACATGGCTGACACTTGGCTGGTTAGTATCCACCTGCCCAAGAAGGCAGTTCCCTGGAGAGAGCTATATATAGAGGCATTTGGTTGGGAGGAGAGTCATCTCTCTAGCATGTGGTGGTCGTAATCCTTGTTCTCTTGCATACAACACCACAGGAAAAGCATAATTTTAAAAACCTTCTTAACAACCATCGTGACATTCAAGCATTAGAGAGAAAGAAAGCAATTCATCATCGAAGTAAGGCACTCAAAAATCCGGAGCGTTATATGTGTTTGTTGATCGATGGTATGGATAAAAAAAAAACTTGTTTGCCACATTTTTATCGCATCCCTAAGGACATTGGAGATGAAGTCCTTGTGCAAATGCATTTGGTTGGCGCTTTGGTATACAATGGAACTGTAATGTCCAAGGTTTTCTTCACATATCCGAATGTGCATAATGATCCAAACCTTACAGTTACTGTCATTCATCGTGTTTTGCAATCATGGAAGGGTCTTTTGCCACCAACTCTATATTTGCAACTAGATAATACTCCAAGAGAGAATAAAAATTCTACAGTCTTTGGATATTTAAGCATGCTTGTTGAAAAACAGGTATTTCAGAAGGTTAAGGTAAATTTTCTTCTGGTTGGCCACACTCATGATCACATTGATCAAATGTTCAGTACTTTCTCTAAGAAGTTGGCACGTAACAATGCTTTTACTCTTCCGATTTTATCTGAGCTGATTTCAGAAGCATATACTCCAAAACCAGAAGTTCAACACCTCACACAGATTTATGACTTTAAGCACTTTTGCTCAATGGGCCTTGATAACAGTGCTAAGGTTTTGGCTCCATTGCACAATATTAGTTTCAACCATGTATTCTTGATGAGGAGGGTTGATGAAATAACCCTTTTATTTGCAAAGCAGTATTCATCTTCTCTTGGGTGGGAGCCTACAGAGGGATGCAGATTCTTATTGCAGCTGCCTAATTTGTCTACTGTAACAGTGTATGGTGCAGAACAATCACCATATGAAGATAAAAACAATACAGAAAGATGTGGAAGTGTGGTTGATCAAAGTAAAAGCTGGATGCATGCACTCATTGAAAAGAAGAGACATATTGAGCGTGCAAAAAAATATGCTGGAGATCAAGATGTATCTTGGTGGGAGGACTTTTTCAATCATCAAGAAGAGATTATACAGTATACAATTGCAGGTCACTGGCCAGTTGATGTTCCATTCACATGGGATTTTTGTACACAAAGATCCGTGAATGTGGCCCAAGCATGTAATGCAGATGCACTTCAAAGTTTTATACATCCACCAGAAAGAAATATTTATGTAGGCCCAAGGATGACAAAACAGGCAGAAGCAAGATGGCAAGGAAATTTAATAGAGATAAATGTTGGAACGCTTATTGCAGTACTTGCTGATGGTGATGAGGCTACCAGACCATTTTGGATTGCAAAGGTTTTAGAGATAACTAAAGATATTGATCAGAGAAGAATAGAGGCTTTGGTGGTGCATTGGTATTACACTAAAAGTAGTAATGCATTCACAGGTAAATATAACTTAGAAATGGTGTGTGATGCTAAACGAACAGGTTCAAAAAGGAAAAAGAATATTCGAAGCACATCCACTCTTAAAATGGATGATGTAGATATTCTTGTTTATGATTTTTCCTTGACAAAAACTGGTCACTTGAGGAAAGCAACCATCAACATGATAAAACAAAAGCTTCCAGATGTATGTGGTACAGGAAATAATAGGAAAACAAGAAGAGTTGTGCATGATCCTGCAGAATTTGGTATGTACGTGGATGAAGATAGAGCTCTTGTGGATATAGAAGAAGAAGAAGAGAGCTCTCAACAGTATGAGACTGAATCAAGTGCATCAGATGATGAGGGTGTAGACATAGATCGACAAAGTTGTGAGTTGCATTGAAGCTCTCAGACATTTTTAGTGCTTATGTAAATGCCTCCAAAGTAGTTTGGTTAATGAAACCATGTTTTGTAGCAATTTTGAATAACAATCAGATATCCACCCATTAAAGATATGTCTAAAATGTTATTTTTGTGTAAAAACTATTGACTTCTACATTCTTATATATATTTTAGACATGTCAATGTCTTAGCATATAGATTTTGGACATGTCAATGTCTTATCATATACATTTTGGGACACGTCAATGCCTAATATAGTGAAATTTTGACTACATTTTGAGCTCATTTTTTTTTGAGAAAATGACAAAAAACGTCAAAAATTACTTGTTTTCACCTCATTTTTGTAATATATGTATACTGGTGTAAAGGAATTCCAAAAATGAGGTGAAAACATGTAATTTTTGACGTAAGTGTTCTCTTTTTACGACATAGTTCTCGTTTGTTACGACTCGCTGTTAGGTGGTCGATTAGCACGATGGGTTCTACTTTTACAGGAATTTGACTATGAAGTCATTCATCGGCCAGGCAGTTCACATGCCTTAGCAGATTTCCTATCTCGCTTAGATTCTAGTGAAGCTCCGGTAGGTATAGATGATACGACTCCAGCGATTTGTAGTTCAAAGCCAACGAATGATGGAATTACAGAACCACCTACACTATCTACCTATTATGATCAGATTCTGACCTTTCTCACTGATGGTTGCCTTCCATCTCAGACTTCTACGGCAGTATGCAGAAAAATTGCAGTTTTCAGCTGCCGATTTCGTTTAATTGTTGGAGAATTATACTATGTGGATCATATCGGAATCTTACTTCGATGTATTCCACCGCATGAAGTTAACTCAGTTATTACCTTGGCTCACTCGATTCCTTCCGGTGGCCATTTTGCAGTAGATTTAACACACCGGAAAATTCTGCAAAGTGGTCTCTGGTGGCCAACTATATACAGAGATGTGTCACAATTTGTCAAACACTGTGATAATTGTCAAAGATCTGGACAACCGCTGCAACATCACCTTTTTCCCCTGCAACCAGTTATGCCACTTGAACCATTTCAGAAATGAGGTTTAGATTTTATTGGCCCGATTACACCTCCAGCAATCTTCAGTAACAACCGTTACATACTGACCTGTACAGACTATGCAACCAGATGGGCAGAAGCCTGGGCTTTACGGTCTGCTACAGCAGTTGCGGTAGCAAAATGTCTGCTAACTGATGTCTTTCCACGATTTGGTTTACCACTGGAAATTGTTTCAGACCAAGGCACCCATTTTATGAACAACTTGATTAAAGCACTGACACAGTCGTTCTAGATCACCCATAAATTTAGTTCACCATATTACCCTCGTGCAAATGGACTGGCCGAAAGTACAAACAAATCTCTGCTGAATATGCTTTGGAAATTGATCATGGAAACACCGGAAAGATGGGATCAAATGTTACCTGCAGTGTTATGGGCATACCATACCACATACAAGGTTGCAACAGGCTTAACCCCTTTCAAATTAGCTTATGGTATAGAAGCAATCGCACCTATGGAAGTAGCTATACCAAGTTTACGTGTAGCCATCACTCAGAAACTGCTACCAGAAGACTCATTGTCGTTTCGGTTGGATTCACTCAGGGAATTGGACAAACAGAGATGGCAGAGTTTTTTAACTATGCCAGAAATACAGTTAAGATAGACTCGTACGCATGATCGACACTTGAAAACTCCAGTTTTTTCGGTGGAACAGCTTGTCCTTTTTTATAGTGCAAAGTCGAATCGGTCTGCAAGAAAATTCAAATTACGCTGGTCGGGCCTTACCGGATTTCAAAACAAATTGGTCCAGCAACGTTTCGGTTGACTACGTTGACCGGAAATCCACTTCCAAAAGTAATCAACGGTTTGAAGCTGTGACCGTATCAACACACTTCTAGCCCGCACTAAAACATTTGGCGGTGGACCGCGTTTTTTAGGTTTTACTTTTCTTTTCTTTACCTTTCTTTTCTTTCTAAATTTACAAGTACTGTAAGTATCCGCGTTTTAAACAATATTTATGAATAAAGTCGCCCTCCCCTTTCGGGCTCTTCATTGTTGCATTACGAAGTTAAGAATTATCACTCCCCCTGCCGCGTGATTATTACTACTTTTGATTACTCTCTACTAAAGCACCACCACATAACCTTCTCCAATTCGCCGAAAAAATGCTATTGTGTTTTTGTGATTGTGCTTTGTGCTTTTCTGTGTTTTGTGTATCTGTGTTCGGTGCTCTGTCTTCGTGCGCGCCATGGAAGCATTAGCGAACTATGCTGCTTTCCGTGATGGACTCCCTACCGAGGTAGGAGAGTACCTGTGCGTACGTGGGTTGGCAAACTTCGCTGAACTGCCCTGGCATTCAGCGGAGTCCCACCCATTCTTCGCCAACATCATCTTCGCCATCGCTAACACACCTGCTACAGAGCTGAGATGGCCAATCACTTCCTTGCCCAACATGACTGTAATAACCTCTTCAGTCATTCGCTAAGTCGTTTCGACTCCCTGCGCAAGGCTGACAAAATGGCCCAAACCTTCCCATTTCAACCATGATACAATTATTCTCTAGGTTTTCATCGAACGAGTACGCAATTTTATGCCGACCAGAACCAGAAAGATCAGCCCTGCAGTTCCTAGTAGCAATCCTGAATTTACAAAAGCGAACTTACGGCATCTCACGCCCATTCTACTCAGCCATAGATTTAGCTTCCAGAGAACCAGTAAACTTTGCTACATATTTCTTCCAACGTATCCACAAAGAATGTGTAGCTATAATCAAACAGGTGAATAAGGGAGCCACCCCAAGGTCCAGATTGCCGCATATTCTATCATTTCTCTTTCCGGCCATCCTTGCCGCACAACCACCACCCCGAGGACCTATCTTAAGACATGAAGAATCAGTACAACCTCTCGAAGACAACGATGAAGAAGACGAAGAAGAAATCAACCAACTATTCCGCAGAAAAAGAATTAGGATCAGCTCATCCAAAAGTGAGGCACAAGGCTCAACCGAAAAAAATAAAGAAGATGAAGAAGACGAGAAGCAAGAAGATGAGACATTCCATGATACAGCCACATCGATGCAGAATGAGTTATCTATGCAGTCATCATCAGTTGACCAACAAGAACAACAAGATCAAACTAAAACATAAACGATCTCGACCGAAGAAGAATCACAGCAACAGTATCAAGAAGAGCAACACGTGGATGAACAACAATCTGCTAAGGAAGCACTGGACAGACTACTTAAGGTAGTTGAATCCACATAGGCCAACAATGCAGGAACTGAACAACAGACAATAGATAAGGTAACAAACACTGACTTTGCCATTCCCAAACCACAACCAGTCAACCCCATTCCCCCACTGGAACCACCCCTCATTCCCATCCAGCCCAGTCGCCCTATCGAAAACGCTGAATCCTCTTCATCTTCCCTCAATTACTCTCCACCGACCTCCCAACAGCTCCACACCACATCCTCTTCACAACCTTGACCCCCTCTTCTACTCCCCTCAATTCCAGTCTTCTCTGAGCTTGCTTCAATGGGGCAACTGCTCATTGATCTCTCCCAGCAACTACCAGTCCAGATAAGAGAAATCGCGGACAATATTCGCAACGAACTGCAACATAAGGTGGATGTCCTGGAAGCGGACATTACACCATTACAGGAGGAGGTTGACGCGGTCAGGGCCAAAAACCACGAGCTCCAGGCACAGATTCTCCAGCTTCAAGCTCAGCTGGCAAAACAACAAACACTTGTCAAACAAAGAGATACAGCACTAGAATAGCTCGCCACAAAGGACCAATTATTAAACGAAGCACAGGCAGAAATCAGGAAATTGAAGTTAGATATGCAGGATAAGGAGGATGCGAGAATAGCATTAGGCAATTTGTTGGAAGAAACAAGAGTCCAGCTGTAGGAAGCAGTACAGAAGAACCAAGAGCAGCAGAGAGAAGCTAAGCAGGCAGAAGAACAACTACATAGAACAAAAGAATCTTTAGACGAATTCAATAATATACTTAAACACCAATTGAATAGGGAAGCTAAATATCAAAAGGACTTAGCAAATGCTCGAAGAGAAAGAGATGCTTACTACAAAACAATAGAGTTTCAGAACCAACAGATCGAGAGGATAGATAATCAATTGATCAATCAGAAAGAACGAGTAATCAACATGCAAAAACAATTGGCCGAAATGAAGATTTCAAGGGATGCAGCCCTATCAAATGAATTTTATTTGGAGGAGGCCTTTTTGCAAATGCAGGCCGAAATTTTGCTTACCGAAGTGATCGCCTTAAGTTCGGTTAGGACAGATACACAGTTAGTAGAGCCATCGATTTTAGTACAGATGTTAGAAACACTCAAAAGAAAATTACCCGAACTTTTAGACTAGCCCGAAATATGTATTTAGAAGGCATAGTAGCCAAACAGTAAAGATCTGACATGCGGGTTCGAAGTCCATCGTGCGTGCCAGTGTTAGTTGGCCGCCGGATTGGCAAATGTAAAACGAAAATGTGTAATCATACGCAGGAAAAGCGGTTACGCTTCATTTGTAAAATTTCTATTTAAAGCAATGAAAAGATACGCGAAGGGGGCGCGAGTGCGATTTTCAAAAATCACCAGACTGTTCGTCTGGGTGTGTCCGATTTCACTGTGTTGTTGTTCTTTTGGTATCTGAGTAGTTATTACTGTTGTTTCTCCAGTATTTGAGTAGTTATCTGATCAAGTTATTTCTGTGTCCAATATCAGAGCCGGATCTGGCGTTCTGTATCCATCCGCGTTTGATGGGCGTGTTCGTAGTCATGTTAACTTGGTGATTCATCTATGTAACCGTCTTGCATTGTTACTGTATACGATCGGAGCAATTGATTCGCTCTGTAGTTCGTTCTTCGCTACGGATGTAATTTGATCGTTCACGCTATTCAGTGTCCAGTACAGAGTACTGGGTGGAAGGCTACAGGCCTGGAATTGCTAGTAATGTGTCGAGTTTTCATGTGTGAAATTTGGTGAATAAATCTGTGCATTGATATAGTGTATTGAGATTGAACCGTGTTTGGATTGTCGCAATACCGTGGATTAGGAATATATACATATATTTGGTAAAGTTGAGGTATTCTATTGTTCTGAGCAGTACCACAAGGTAGCGTGTAACAGTAGAATACATGAGTGTGTGCGGTACCTGAGTAATTGAGCTAAGACGTGACATTATGTGTCTCTGACGTGGCTAAGATTTGGGAACTAAGTATAGGGCCTCTGTCTAACAGACCCCTACCACTCCCAAGAACCCACTGAGACTGGTTAAATGCCATTCTGATAGTTAGAACCAGGAGTTTAACAATTGAGCATTTTAACTCTGCTAGTTAATACTAGTTAACAATAGCTTCTCTCTTCTTTTGCCTTTAATGATTTGAATATCATTTTCAGTTCTATTCAGAAGACTCTAGTTTTGATCGGCATCATTGATCCACCTCGTAGAGCAGGAGCGAGTGTGTAAAGCTTGTGACCCAACAAGTGAGATTTCTTGATGCAGTGAAAGAAGTGAAAACACAAATGGATGAAAGTAGACCCAAGGAGTATTTGTACCCTTAGTGAAGGGTAGAAATGAGATAATGATCGGGAAGTAATCAAATACCACAATATCATTTGAACATTTCAAACTACCACAATCATTGGCTGCAATCAAATCATGGTGGTGCTTTTCATGATTAGGTTTTTCATTTTTCGATCCATCATTGACATGAACTTTTAGTAGCCATTTATCTTCAAGCATGAGCACCATGTTGAAGTGCCCACCATAGGATGATTCTTTTGCTATGTTTAATAATCTTGACTTATTTTACATTAGCTTTATTATATTGATGTGTTTATTTTTTAATAATGAAAAACAAAGAATATAGTTTTCATGTGATGAATTAGGAGTTTTGTACAATGTACTCTTTAAATTATATTCATAATGTATGTTTTACTAGTCAAGAGAATAGTTTATTATGGAATAGTGTTTTAAAAGACGTTCAACCTTTGAATATGTTGTTGCGATCTTCTAAGTTCAGGCAAGAAAAGTAGCATGAATGAGAGCACCCAAAGGCCCACTAATCCCCAAATGGAACTCTTTT
The DNA here is from genome assembly GCA_020310875.1 of Ceratopteris richardii. Lineage (NCBI taxonomy): Eukaryota > Viridiplantae > Streptophyta > Polypodiopsida > Polypodiales > Pteridaceae > Ceratopteris > Ceratopteris richardii. The sequence goes on along the minus strand of CM035420.1, from coordinate 52,531,023 downwards.
TACTTCTCAACACTACATGTCGATAAGGAGTGTGCTATCCATATAGCCCACAATGCTTGAACCCATAGCCTTGTTAAGGGAGGGAAATCACTTACCCACTCAAGCTAGTGCTGCTAGAACACAATACTCTTAAAATGCTTTCAAACCCATCATCCTTGCATAGCTTCGTGCTCATCCATAAAAAAACTATAAATGGACGAGAGCAAGAAAAAAAAGTTCATGTTACTTTCTAATTAAACTTTCAACAACGTTCTTGCCATAAAAAAAAATTGTTTGGATAATAGGCCTTTTACAAACGATGGAGCACAAATTAGACATGCAGAGAGACAGGTACAAATCAGATTTATAAACATGTTATTCTCTTGTTCTAGTAGCGTATCCATTTCCTTTTCAACTTTTCGCTTTAGACTCAAAAGATCACGACCGAATGCGGGATAACTCCTGCGACTCGTAATTCTTCTACAATGGAATTGTTGATTTCTGGTTTAACCTTGAGTGAGTGTCGACTCCTCTGATGGTATTGGGGATAAAGCGATTAGGCCACTCACTACTTCATGGCATTTGGATCCACGTCACATATTTTTATATTGTTCTTTGACAGCCACTTTCAATTCTGAATCCCGCCGCACTCATCGTTCCATTCTCATTTCTGCAATCTCTCGAAAGCTGCAGTAAGATCTGCGATTAGATCTCATTTCCATGATAATTTGAACGACTGTTGATTCTCATATCCGCAATCCCTCGAAATTCTGCAGTATCTCGTTTCAATCTCATTTCCACGATTAGTTAGAGCGTCTATGTCCTTGTCAAAGCTTACAAGAGTCATCGCGCACTCGCTCAATATCTGGTTTCAATTCCATATCTGCAAGTACGTCAAACGCTGTCACAGCGTCTCAGTAGTTATCAAATCTTACAAGAGTCTTCGCTCACTCGTTGGTCGCCTGTAAGATAAACTCTGAATCTGACATAGCCAAGCCGAAAATTTATCCGTTCTAAGTTGTAGAGTAAAAGAGGAATAGTTATTATCAAGAGTCTAGATTATCCTCTCTTGATGTATGAAAAGCTATTTAACGGGAATCATGTGCACGGTTGATTCACTACTGCGAAGTGCAGATATTTATTGATCTATTTTCAGATCAATCTGATCTTACCTTCAGTGAAGTTATCATTCGTCTGTTATGGTTTCTGTTCAGACTCTCACTTTTGCAAAACGAAGTCTTGACTTCAGGACGTACGTTGCCGTTGCATCGAACAGACAGGTTATATTATGTTTAAATCTTATTTATAGGTTTGTAAAATCTTGAAATTGAAACTCACTCCTATTTACATACGATAATTGATTGGATACATCCTATTTGTTCCGATATCATTTCTTGTAATAGGTCACAACACAGATTTGCGCTTCCAACCAGGCGGTGTATCAAAATTCAGAGCGTAGCAGATCGACGCATCGAGGAAAACGGAGATAAGTTTATGGATTGGATATTTTAGGTTACCAAAGGAGTAAACACCGATTGTGCGACGTGTCCAACGCCGTGGCCATCGAAGATGAAAGCCTAGCGAGTTGTTGAAAAGCTTTATGGATCATCACACAATGATTCTGGATCATGATGTGGTCATTTGTTATGAGGGCGAAGGTACAAAGCTTGGCGTTGTGAAAGCTCTTAATGGATTATTCAACAAGAGAGAGATCCGATGTTTCATCCATTCTGAGATGCCCATCACCGAGGCCTTAAGAAACTCCCGAGTGTGCATCATTGTCTTGTGCCCAGACTTTGCAAAGTCCGCATTGCGTCTGAATAACGTCGTTGAGGTTATGAATTCACAAACCTACAGATTAGTGCTACCTGTTTTCTATGATGTGGAACCCTGCGTGGTTCGGTACACGACACCTTGTTCAGCTTATGACTTAACTAAAGTGAAACATAGCAGTGATGCAGATAGAAAACGTTGGTCTGAAGCCCTCAAGAAGCTCTCCATGAATTACGGGTACCAATACCGCCGAGAAAATCGGTAAATCTGTTCGTTCTATTACACATGTTCTGCTTTTTTTTTTTCAATTTTTCGCGATAAACTTGTACAACGAATTCCCCTTTTATTCGGTTTATTTAAGTTCTAAATTACCAAAACTCATCACAGGCCTCTGTGGGGGTTTCTGAATGACATTGTGGAGCAAGTCAAAGCTTTTCTTAACGAGAACATTACATCAAGCATACCTACAGACGTGTTCCTTTGTCATAGAGGCCCCGACACAAAGGATGATGTCGTGAGTCTTGTTGCCGGCTTGCTTGAGGAAAAGAAAATCGCATTCTTTGTTGATTTTCAAATGGAACGTGGATCCGAGGTATGGTCTGCCCTTTGTAAGGCCATACTAAATGCTATTGTTCACATTATCTTTTTTAGCCCAGATTTTCCTGGGTCTCCATGGTGCGTAAAAGAATTAATACAGATCATGAAGACACACGACTCTACATGCTCATCGCATTTTGCAAACCGCAAACTGCTGCCTGTTTATTACAATGTGAAACCAGATGACGTTTTGGAGCAGCCTACAGATTCGGCATACAATCCAGCCAGATTGAAAAGACTCAGTTCTGAGGACGTGCGCCATTGGACTGAATGCCTCAGCAAATTAAAGAAATTGGTATACAACAATGAGACCACGTAGGTTTTTCCTTTTCATTATGGCGACTGCTAAAAGCTTCTTACAATGCGTGTTACTTTCGTTTTGTTAAGATGGCCCACTTGTAGACTAATTTTCCTTTGGTTTCCTTCCGTGTGTCACTATAGAGGAATGAGGGATGCAACAAACGAGATTGTCGGAGACAGCGAAGGGTTATGGGAATTTGTGGTGCAGATTGTGGAAAAGGTGGAAGCTTTGCTCGAAGAGGTCAAATCATCCAATCACGACATGAAAGTGCACGATTCGGAAAGTTCTTCCTCATTGATGAACGAGGGACACATATCTATCGTATGTTACTGCAGGGTAGATACTGCACATCAGATGTTTATTGATCGAGTGCTAAATACTTTTAAAATGCTTGGGTTGGAGATCTGTTGGAAGGAAAGAGCAGCCAGCGCAAGTCTTCAAAGTGCGTGAGTTATCATCTAGTAACAATTCGACACGTTTTGCTATTAGCAGTCATAACAGATCGATGCCTAATGCAGCTATTGATTACGCTGAGACTCACTATGGTTCGAATGAGCCACACTGTGAGAATGGAGGCACATCAAACACTTTCTCCAACTTCGTTGAAATCAGTTTCGAACAACCAATAGGCCAGTAAGTTTACGTTAATGGCAATATGTATTATTGTTCATATCTTTTAAGAACGCAGAATCATGATTAAAACTTGTTGTATGGTTTTGAGGATAATGTCAAGGGGCGAAATATTATAGGTTCTATAAACATGCAGGTTAGAAAAACTGGAATATAAAGTCAACGTGGACGACAAAGTGGAGTACAAAGTCATGGTGGATGAAGTGCTAGAACTTTTGAGTAAGGAAAACAAAATGATCAAGGAGGTCATATACTTCCCGATAGATCGTTTGCAACGTCAAGATGAGATTGAGGCTTGCATAATCGATTGTTGGTCTAGAAGCAATGACTCACTGCAGTGCGTTGGGCTATTAGGGGAGGAGGGCGTTGGAAAAACAACAGTTGCCAAGTTGATTTATGAAAGAATACATCAACACTTTGAGCATTCATGTTTTTGTTCGAGGATAACAACCAATGTCTATTCAAACAGTTTCAATTTGGTAGCTTTGCAAAAGCAAATTCTGGAGGATTTGATATTAGGAGATAAAAAACAGCAGCACGTTAAAAATACAGAAGAAGGGGGAGAAGCTTTGAAGAACAAGCTAAAGGACATCAATGCCTTGATTGTCTTGAATGATGTGGGTACTTTGGATCATCTAAAGGCCTTGTCTTTCCCACTTTGTGGAGCTTTGGGACCAAAAAGTATCGTACTAATTACTAGTTCTAAGCCCGATATTCTCGTAACTGTACAGTCAAGAAAAATCGTAAAAATAGAAAGACTTGATAAAGACAGTTCAAGGAGATTGTTTTATCACCATGCTTTTATGAAAGGAGAGTCACCTGTAGAGCTTAAAGAACTTGCAGAAGAAGTGATAGATGCATGTGAAGGACGTCCACTCTTGCTGAAAACTATAGGTGCTGACCTTTATCATAATAGTAGTGTTAGCTATTGGAATGAAAGATTATGCTTGCTTAAAAGATATACGAACAATACTTTTGAGAAGTTAAAAATTAGTTTGGAAGGCCTCGACAGCAAGCAGAAAAATGCTTTCCTAGACATATGTTGTTTCTTAATAGGAGAGAAGGAGGAGGTTGCTTATTCGGTTCTAGAAGGTTCTGATGGAATAGACAGAGCACAATTAAATGAGCTAAAAAGTAGATGTCTCATCTCTACTCATGGTGTTGGTGAGGAAAAGAGAATAACTATGCACGATCGGCTTCGAGATATGGGAAGACATATCATCAGAGAGAATGAAAAAAATCGTGCTTGGGACGAGGAAACCATCAAGGAGATTCTTGAGGTAAATTATGGTTCTCTGAAAATTGTGCACAAGATTTGAGCAAATTATGTGGTAGAGTGATTTACAACTTTGCGCGTATTGTTTGATAGGATAAGAGGGCTATTTTGGAATTGCGCGTTCTTTCAGCACAGATTGAAGTGTTCTGTGAAACAAAGATTTCCCAATGTACGGTGTTTGATAAGGTGAGGATTCTCGAGGTGAAAGCTGATACTCCGTGCTGGTAAGTCATTTAAGTAATTTTCATTGCAGATATTTTATCGCACATTTCCTCCTCCTTAAAATTGATTGAATGTTTATTTTTTGGGTTAGGGTTGTTGATGATTCAAGAGATTTCATGGGGAAAGTTTGTTGTGATGAACTTAGGTAAAGTTCATGTTTTACACAGTGGCCGCAATGGAGTTCGCTCCTCCCCCTTTTAGACAGTTGACTTGTATTTTAGATTATTCTCCTCGTATCAGGTTATTGCGATGGAGGGGCGCTTCATTTGGACATCTACCTTCTGGACTCTGCTCGGAAAAACTCCGAGTTCTTGATCTATCTCACAGTAACATAAAAGAAATGCCGGTAAGTCAGACTATATCGTGAACCTCATGGAACTCAATTACGAATTTTGTGATTAGAAACTGATGGAAGCATATCGGAGCCTTCACGCTCATTGCACATGTTTTTTTCGCTTCATCCACCACAAAATTATAATGATTGCACATTTGCGATGGTCATGCGGAAGAGGTTATGTATGCAGACCTCACTACGAAACTTGGTAATACTGGAACTGCAATCTTGCTCAAAGTTCGAGAGGTTTACAGCTCCGTTCGATACGTCGATGCCTTCTCTGCGGCGCTTGAATTTGTTCAAATGTAAAAGCTTGACGGGCTTAGATCCAAGCATTCAGAAACTGAACAACTTGACGTATTTGGATGTTGGACTCTGTGGTCGCATACGTATTCCGGATGAAGTGAAGAGTACGCGGTCGATTTTCTCTTTTGATCAATAAGAAAATGCCTTTTCTCGCCGTAGTTACTGATCTATTGTTGCTGCTTGTCATAGAACTTTATTCTTTGCAAGGACTCTCGTTTCTTCCAAAGAATATCCGGATATTAAATTTGAGCAGTTGCAGTAACCTTAAGAGTATGGATGATGTGGTGAGAAAACTCTTCATTCGTTTCGGAATACATGTCTTATCGGATTGAGCTTCACATTTCTGTTCGTTCTAATGAAGATGATTTGTTGATGGCATGCACGTGTGCAGTCTCCACTTGAAAACTTGGAAGAACTAGACATATCATGCTGTACAAATCTGACGCACCTTTCAACCATGCATTCCCTCCGAAAATTGGATTTGAACGCTTGTAATGCATTAGAGGGCTTGGATTCCTGTTTTAAAGGTACTACTTCACTTTCTTGGAATCCTGTACATTGAAAACCCAATGATGTTTGCAAATGTTGCTCTTGAATACAGTTGAAATTACGTATTATAATCTTTGAATGTTTCTTGGATTTTATTTCACGTCAGCAAATACTTTTTCGTTGGGGCTTCAACCTATCTATCTCAAACTAGTCTTGACGTCTTGCCTTAGGGGCATCCCTTTGTAGTGTTTACCTTAGAGATCCCTCGGTATCCATATCCTAGTAGTTCTTACGCATCCAAACCCTAGTTTGAGAGATTCTGAGGTTCCATGGGTTCTATGCTTGCCTTTACTTCTACCTTTCAATCAATTCAAGCTTAATCGGAAGAGTAAATCTCAGTGATCGAACTTCTTTTAACAAATCATTTTGGAGAGCACTTAAAAGCATCAAACAATTCACTACAGAGCAAGCTAGAATAAATAATTTTTAGCTGTTAAATAATTCCATGAGCTGAAAAAATAATGTATATTTTCAAAGATAAAATTCTAAGAAACAAGACATTGTGGAAAATGAAAATTGGACGTTGAATTAGAATCGCATGATCCAAGTGTCTCACATGCGAGTCAATAGTCGCATCACTTCAACCCAAGCATAAATAATTTTGGTTACGTTCGTATAAGTATGTATTCTTTAGCACTTCCCAATAGCTATAATATAATATCTGATTTTATAGCTAGTAATTCTGAATATGTTTCGTAATATTCCCATTTTTAGCCATTAAATACTTCAATCACACGAAAAATGTACATTCCTAAACGAAGAATTTTAAGAAGTAACACCTTATAGAAAATCAGTATTGTACGTTGAATTAGTATTGCATTATCAAAGTATATCGTGCGATCAATGGTGAAATTACTTATGCTCTAGTTAGAACCTCTAAGGGATTCCAATGGCTTAGATCTTGGTAAGCTAATAAAAAGGTATGCAATCATGATAAGGCAGATGATCCATATAATACATAGTACATGCGCCCTTGGACTCTCTAAGCAGCCCTAGGTGGAGTAGCGATTGGGAAAAACGAGTCAACTATGTGTCTCCTCAAAGTTTCTTGGCAACTTCTAACTTCTTTCCTAGGATCCCTACCCATTGTAGCTTTGTCATGCTCAACTATTAGTCCAAGCTTTTAGGTCATTTGAAAAGAAAATAAGATAGTAATTGTTGGTACATTTGGCAAGCTTAGATGCTTGACCAAATGGTTAGGACTTCTCACATCTACATTGGACTCACTAAGGACCAGCATATGAACACCTCTTGTAAAATCCATGCACTTTACTTCATTGGATAAATGTGAAAGGAAGTGAGATCTAGAATTTCATGATGTTAAGAGCCAATAACCACAAGTTATTTGGTGATCGGAATCAAATCACTCAACACCTAAAGTGCAGGAACTTTTCGATGAGGAAAATTCAAATTTCAAATTCTCCCTATGGGTATATATATATAGGTGGTTTTTAGTTCTGGGATATGAGAGAGAAGTGAGAGCCATTGAGCCTCATGATTGAGCTTATTTTGAGCTCACATATATATCAGTAAGTCCACTGCATATCCTTTGTATCATACATTCATTTTTACATATAACTGGATTCATTAGTTCATGATCATCTCTGGTCATTGCTCTCTGCTATAACCTCTTCATTTCAGCAATATTGCTTGAACAAGTTCTCTGCGTATTGTTAATCCTTTGCTTCACTTTAACTTGGTATACTTAGAGTGGTACGTCTAATTGATATATATCAATTTTCATTACATTTTGTTCATTGGATTTTGTGTTATGAATCAAACAAGCTACCTTTGTCTGCACCTTTCCTTGCTCCTAAAAGGTTGGGATTACACCCTTGAGTTCTTAGACTCATTTCTCAATGTACATGCAATCTAAATCCATGAAAACACTTGTAATATTTAGAAAAAACCTAAAATTAGAAGTTTCTAAAAGGTCTTGGGTCAATTTCTATCATGAAGCGAGAACTGAGCATTTTCTTAAGAGGTTCAAGTCCAAAAATAACACGTTTCTCATAGTGCTTCTATGTGCAATTTATCTATTTTGGTAAAAACATTTGGCAATGATGCTCCAAAGCACTTAGTGGGTCTAAATGCATATTTAGAAAGTTGAAGGTGTCGATCAAGGTTTCTTGAATTCAAATTGGCAAGTGTAAAATAGGATTACTGCAATGCTAGCTCATCTCTAATCTCTATCCAACCATGTCCTCACATTGGTATCAGAGCAACAACAGGTCAGCATGGGAGATGGATTTCCTTCATCCATAGACAAACTCAATTGAGGTAACTACTCAGGTTGGTCACTTAAAATGGAGGCATATCTTCAAGGGAGAAACTTCTATGGTTACATTTCTGAAAACACAATGATGCCAATCCTCAGGAGCAAAGGACAACCAACTCAAGAATATCAAGAGAGGTTAGCCACATGGTTCTCAAAGGATGCTCTAGCCAGGTCGTACATTGTTAAATCAATCTCTTATTTTATACTTCCACACATCAAGAACTGCAAGACCTCACAAGAGACATGCAATACTCTTGAAACATTGTTTTCATCAAGTACTAAAGCTAGGAAGAACCAAATCTAGATGGAGTTTACCACACTCAAGAAGATGCTCAAGAAAAGTGTGACTGATTTTGTAACCAAGATGGACTTGGCAGACGAACTTGGGAGCATTGGAGAAGTCATCGATGAAGAGCAGATAGTAAGACAAGTGATCATGGAATCAAGGCAGATGATAAATGGGAAGCTTTCACCACAACAATGGACCTATACATGGACAGTTGGTTCTTTACTTCAACAACCTTATGGGGCAATTGCTCACACATGAGTCAAAGCTTATGAACAATGGAGACAACTCAAAAGTTATTCAATCCTCTCCCTTATACAAAAATAAGAACACAAGTAAGGATAACAAAGGAAAAGGTAAAGGATCTGATGATGAGGGTCATAGCTCTTAAGAAAACTTTGCAGGTAGAGGTAGAGGTTCAAGAGGAAGAGGGAGAGGAGGTACACAATGCAAGGGGAGATTTCCAAGCTCCTCCCCACTTGCCATATGTGGCCTAACTAATCATGCAACTGAGAATTGTTTCACAAACCCTAGAAACCAAAGAGGAAGAGGCTTCAATAGAGGAGGCTATGCAAGTGCAAGAGGTAGATCAAATAACCTCAATGGCTACAACAATGACAACTTCAACAATACAAATTATCAAGAAAGATATATAGGAAGAAGAGACTACAATAATTACACTAAAGAGCAAACTAAAGAGGATTCATTTCTCTTGATGAAAATGACCATGAAGCAAGGTAAAGTAGATGAGCATGTATTTTATATAGATTTTGGTTTTTCAAATCATGTAGAAGAGAATGAGGATCTACTATCAAACTTGGAGGATCCAAGAAATAGACATGAGGTTCAAACAAGAGATGAGACTAGGCACTCAGTGAAAAAGAATGCTCCATATGGAAACATGAATCTACTCTACAAGGTACTATATGCGTAATAAAGTGAGTCTATGATCTAAGGATCCAATCTGTTCAAACGGATCTAAAATCGGACACCGTTTGGTCATCTGTATGAATGACCAAAGATCTGGAGGCTAGACTTACTAGAAGGTCATTTACTCTTGTAAGCAAGTAATCCACTTAGCCTAGTGGTTAAGACTCAAGGGTGTGAAGGAGGAGGTCTTGGGTTCAACCCCCATGGGGTACATGGGGAGAGTGTTTTGCCCAAAGAGCTCTAGAACCTTCTAGAAGCTTGCACTTGAGTTAACTCTGGTTAACTAGGACACTTGGCGCACATGTAGTTACATGGCTGACACTTGGATGATTAGAATCAACCTACCCAAGAAGGAAAACCCTTGGAGAGAGCTATATATAGAGGCATATGGTCGGGAGGAGAGTCATTCATTCAGCACATTGTTAGGTTGTTGCATTGCTAGTAAGTTTATGATCTCAAGGTCCGACCGGTTCTGACAAATTTGAAATCGGACACCGTTTGTTCACCCGTGTGTATGACGAAAGATCTCGAGTTTAGACTTACTAGAAGTCATTTAATCTTGTAACCAAGTGATCCACTTAGCCTAGTGGTTAAGACTCAAGGATGTGAAGAAGGAGGTCTTGGGTTCAACCCCCATGGGATACATGGGGGGAGTGTTTTGCCCAAAGAGCTCTAGAGCCTTCTAGAAGCATCCACTTGAGTTAACTCTGGTTAACTAGGACACTTGGCGCACGTGTAGTTAGATGGCTGACACATGGATGGTTAGTATCCACTTGCCCAAGAAGGAAGTCCCTTGGAGAAAGCTATATATAGAGGCATTTGGTTGGGAGGAGAGTCATCTCTCTAGCACGTGGTGGTTGTAATCTTTTACGCCAAGGTTATTATCAGGTTAGAATCAAAGATGATGATATTCCCAAGACAGCCTTTCGAACAAAGTATGGTGGCTACGAGTTTTTAGTGATGCTGATCCGGTTGACAAACACACCCACAATATATATGACTTTAATGAATCAAGTGCTTAAGCCGTACTTGGGAAAATTTTTTGTAGATTTTCTCAATGATATTCTGATCTACAGTAAAGATCATGAAAGTCACTTAGAGCACTTGGAAAAAGTTTTTCAAGTTCTTCGCGATAATAAACTTTATGGTAAAGAGTCAAAATGTGAATTCTTTAACCCAGAAGTAAAGTATTTAGGCCATATTATTTCCACGAAAGGAATCAAAGTTGACCCTGAAAAGTTCCAAGCAATTCTTGAATGGCCTGAGCCCAAGACGATTCGAGAACTACAAAGTTTTCTCTGATTGGCAGGATATTATCGGAAGTTTGTGGCTGGATATGCCAATATTGTAGTATCTTTCACGGATCAACTCAAAGGGAAGCATCAGAAGATAAATTGGAAAGAGGAACAAGCAAAGAGTTTTCAAGAACTTAAACTTGCTTTAGCTTCGGCACCGATTCTACAAATCGTAGATTTGAGTAAACCTTTCCAATTAGAAACAGATGGAAGTTCATCTGCAGTAGGAGCAGTACTAAGCCAAGATGGTTGACCAATAGCTTTCGAGAGTAGAAAGCTAAGTCCTGCTCAACAAAATTACTCTACCTATGAGCAAAAGATGTTCGCTATTATAAATGCTCTAAAGAAACGATGCCATTAGCTATATGGATCAAAGTTAACCATAGTCTTTGATCAAGAGACCATCAAGTGGTTTGCAAACCAACCAGATCTGAGAGGTAGAAAAGCAAGATGGGCCGAACAGTTACAAGAGTTAGATTATGAACTAAGATACAGAAAACGAAAGTTCAATGCACTAGCAAATGCCTTAAGTCCTATGCCTATGTTGAAGATCAACCTAAGTTTTATACAAATTCAAAGTGAATTTATTTCAACTACACTTAAGCATGGAAAACAGCTGAACAAGTTCATCAGAATGAAGAAAGTACTTCTGAGAGAAAGTTTAAACACTATTCTGTCCAAGATTAATATTTGCTTTATAAAGGTAAGGTTTATGTCCCAGGTATGCAGAACATACAAAATCAAGTACTTTTCGAATGCCACGATGCTCCAAGTGTTGCACATCCTGGTATTAATTGAACCTATGACTTAGTGAAACGACATTTTATTGGCCTAGTTTACATCGAGATGTGAGAAACTATGTATCCAACTGCCATAAATGTCAAGTCAATAAATTTGAACAACTTAAAGTTGGAGGATTGCTGCATCCTTTGGAAATTCCTAAAGGAAAGTGGGAAAGTATTTCCATGGATTTCATTTCTGGATTACCCCGTACTCAGAAAGGCTTTGCTTCAGTTTGGGTTGTAATTGATCGATTGACTAAACTTGCTCAGTTTATTCCAGTCAAGACTAATTATAAGACTCCAAAACTTGCAAAAATATTCATAAATCAACTTTATAGATTCTATGGTCTTCTAGTAGACATAGTTTTTGATAGAGATGCTCAATTTACATGTCATTTTTGGCAAGCAGTCTTTAGTAGACTTGAAACTAAACTAAGTTTAAGTACAACTCAACATTCCCAGATAGATGGACAGATAGAAAAAGTCAATCAAATTTTGGAAGACATACTTAGAGCTTATGTCACTTCCAAACAGATTGATTGGGAAGACTATCTTCCTTTAGCTGAGTTTGCCTATAATAGTGCCAAGAATTCATCAACTCAATTTAGTGCATTCATGTTGATGTATGGGTTCCAGCCTAGGTCTCCGTATGCTTTAGGAATTCAAAATGAATGAGTTCAAGCAGCTCAAGAATTCCTTCAAGACATGAATTTTAAACTTAAGTTAGCTAAAGAAAACTTAAAGAAAGCTCAAGATCATGCGAAGGCATATGCCGATCCAAAGCGAAGAGATGTGACTTTTCAGGTTTGCGATCAAGTTTATCTTCGGATTCTTGAAAGATAAAAAAAGTTCAAGACTAGTAAATGCGCGAAGTTGTCGCCTAGATATTGCGGTCCTTTTCCAATCACCAAAAAATTTGGTTTGTGGGCTTATGAATTACAGCTTCCAGATGATAGTTGGATTCATCTAGTGTTCCATGTTAGTCGACTTAGGAAGAGTTTGATACATTCAGATAATCTAGTTGGACAACAGGTTATACTTCCAATTCCCGTAAGTGAAACAATTCCTCATGAACCTGAAAGGATACTTCACATCCGAGATAAATGTACAAGAAGTCACTTCTATGAAGAGTGCTTAGTAAAATGGAAGGATGGAATTGAAGAAAATTCAACATGGGAAAAAGTTTCCACAATCCAACGATGTTTTCTAGCTTTCAAGTTTTAAGTTGGTCCCAACTAAAGTAGTTTTTCTACTTTCAAGTTTTAAGTGGATAAATTGATCATGTTCCTCAAGATCTAGAATATGATAAGGTTTTTTTCTTTCAAGTTCTAATTAAATAACCTGACTGAATGAATGCATGTTCTTCAAGTTTTAGAACATGAGGCTCGGGGGTTGCCTACAGTATATATATATAGCTCAATTTTCGAAGCTCAAAATATTTTCCAAGGGGGGAAGAATGTAATAAAGTAAGTCTATGATCTAAGGATCTGACTGGTTCAGACGGATCGGAAATTGGACACGGTTTGGTCATCCGTATGAATGACCAAAGATTTCAAGTCTAAACTTACTAGAAGGTCATTTACTCTTGTAACCAAGTAATCCACTTAGCCTAGTGGTTAAGACTCAAGGGTGTGAAGGACGAGGTCTTGGGTTCAACCCCCATGGGGTACATGGGGAGAGTGTTTTGCCCAAAGATCTCTAGAACCTTCTAGAAGCTTCCAATTGAGTTTACTCTGGCTAACTAGGACACTTGGCGCACATGTAGTTACATGGCTGACACTTGGATGATTAGAATCAACTTTCCCAAGAAGGCATACCCTTGGAGAGAGCTATATATAGAGGCATATGGTTGGGAGGAGAGTCATTTATTCAACACGTTGTTAGGCTCTTGCAATATGTACCTACCATAACGAAAAATCTCATAAGTATTGGGAGATTGTAGAGAAAAGATTGCAGGTAAGGTTCACAAGAACTGGTGTCTTTGTTAAAGATCCATAACAAGGATTCAAGAGAATTGCAAGAGGAGAAAATACAGGTAGAGTCTTTACATTTGAGCTCCAAGACACTAGAAATATATCTCTGTTCAATTATGTTATCCAAACCTTATCCAAATTAGAGAAGACTGGCTCATATAGGTGAAAGGAACTTGCAACAAATATGTGGGATCAAAGTGTGCTTGGCCTACCAAATAATTCCAAGAAACACATTATATATAAGTGTAGTGCTTGTCAGCTTGGGAAATCACATAGACAACCATTCATGAAGAAAGGATAATTCATGGTGACTTGTTGGAGCTATTCCACACATATGTTTGGGGACCTTGCAAAGAGCCTTCAATTTCAAGATCTAGTTACTATGTATCTTTTATTGATGGTTGTAGCAGATAGACCATTCTATACTTTATGAAGCATAAGATTGAAGAGTTCTCATGTTTCAAGAAGTATCTTGCCCTTGTTAAATATCAAACTGGTAAAACACTAAAGAGGCTAAGGTCAGATGGAGGGGGAGAATATTTCTCCCATGATTTTGATGCGTACCTCCAAGCGAGGGGTATCAAAAGAGAGCTCAAAACTAGGTACACTCAAGAGCAAAACGGAGTGGTCGATAGAAGAAATAGGACCATAGTTGAAGCTGCAAGATCTATGCCTAATGAGACGAGAGTACCAAATTACTTGTGGGCAAAGGTTGTATCTACAACCACCTACTTAATAAATAGACTCCCATCAAAGGCATTGGATGGGATCATTCAGATATCAAGCTCAACATGTGATGATCCAGGATGACATGTACTAGTTTTTTGTTTCTCTGACATGTATAGTGGTTTTGTCGGTATATGTCAAGGATACTTCATTGAGCTTTATTAGATTTATCTATTAAGAGTGATGGCACATTTGTTCCTTTCCAGCTCACTGATTCGCAAACATTAGGTTTTTCCTTATGTACTGATCTTTATATATTGCACTTGTTGTATTCTTGTTTTTTAGGTCATTCTTGTACATTCCTTTTTATGTAATAGAAGAAGAAGATCATTCTTCCTTGCCTCAATGTGCATGTGTGCTTCTCCATGAGAGTGAGAGTGTGTGTGTGTGAGCCCTCTTCCTTATCTCCTTTCTTGTGACATGGTATCGGAGCTAGCGTGGCTATAGAGAGCTCATGGAGAAGGGGACAGTGAAGAGTACGCAGCAAAGCGTGGAGAAAACGTGATTCACAAACGACCTCTATTCGCTACGAAAATCGGCGTGAACATAGAAGACCTCTGTTTGTCAGATCAAAGTTTCGGATCCATCTCGATCTCGGTTTTGAGCCCGCAAGGTGGGGCGTGCAGAAAAACTAGGTTAGTCTCAAAAATTCTAACTTGCTTTGTGTTTGACAACACTCATATATTCCGGATCCAGAATTTCAAGCAATTCTGTGTACTGTTGATGCACGAAAACTATGTTTTTTTTGAGATCGGACTCTCACATCATAGTGCAACTGTGTTCAAGCAGAAGTGCTACTTGTACTGTTGTGAATTGTTGTAGAAATGGCAAATGCAGATGGAATGAGTTAGTTTATGAGCGATAAGCTGGACAAGAACAACTTCCATGCTTGGAGATTTAGAATGACAAATTTCCTGATGGGAAAAGGCTACTGGAAGTATATCAAAGGAGAAGATGAAAATGCTCTGCACTTACCAGAAAGGAATCGGACTAGGGATCAATTAAGAGCATATGAGGAATGGAATCAAGGAGCACGAAAGGTAGTGTAGTGGCTATTTGTTAGCATACAAGATAGGATGATTGAAAACATACAGGATTCTAAGACTCCAAAAGAGTCTTGGAACAATTTAGTCATATCGGATGAGACCAATACAAAGGCACGAAAATTGCAACTCCAGAACGAGTTGCATATATTGGAGAAGAAGAGCATGTCAGTAAGTGACCACCTTGAAAATCAAAAGCATATGTGAGTCACTTGCATCTATTGGCATGAATGTAGATGATGATGATAAGGTGGAAGTGTGTCTTTGTGGTCTAGAAGATGTATATAAGCAGTTCAGAACTTCGATACAGACTAGGGAAAATATTCCAAATTTTGTTGATCTGGTATCTATGCTGATTATTGAAGAAAAAAATCTTGGTGAGGATTCAAACTCCCAAGGAAAATTTGGTTCTGAGCAGGTATTCTACTCTAGTAGAGGAAGAGGTAGAGGTTTTCGAAGTGGAAGAGGAAATAGTAACCAAGACCAAAGTCAACAAGAGAATCATGTAGGAGGAAGAGGACAGTTTTGAGGAAGGGGGAGCCAAAGAGGCCGCATAAATTCCCAAAGAAATGATTCAGGTAATGACAGTAAAGGATGTTGGAATTGTGGTAAACCTGGACACTTTGAACGTGATTGCAGGTTGAAGAATCAAACTAACAGAAGGCTACAAAATTACTATGCATCCACAAGTGCACATGATTCTAAGAAGGTGTTCATGGTTCACCAACACATGATGAATACGATGTCTGCTCGTGTTTTAAAATCAAATGATATTGTCTGGTATGCTGATTCAAGTGCTTCAAATCACATGATGCGGAATCATTTAGTACTTTGCAAAAATTGCTAGTTCCTCGATATGTTGAAACAGGTGATGACACATCTCATCCTATTGAGCATACAGGAAACATAGCACTAATGATGAAAGATGGAAAGGTAAAACATCTCTCATCCTATTCAGCATACAGGAAACATAGCGCTAATGATGAAAGATGGAAAGGTAAAACATCTTGTTGTGCTGCATGTTCCAAATATAAGGAAGAATTTGGTTTCTGTTGGACAAATGGTTGACCAAGGATTACAAGTCATGTTCAATGCTGATGGATTATATGTATAAGAGTACAAGTAGGATGGACAAATGGTTGCCAAAGGAAACAAAGTGGGTAGGATGCTCACCTTAAATGTGAAGATTCCTGAAATGAATGCAGCCATGTTTGCAAAAGGTGCAGGAGTTATTGCAAATATAGAGATGTGGCACAAACAGATTGGACATGCAGACTTGCAAAGGCTGAAATTGATGCAGTCAAAGGAGATTGTCCATGGACTACCAAATTTCAAAGTTGCCGAAATGCAAACGGTATGTGCAACATGTCAATTTGGTAAACAGTCAAGAGCATCATTTCCACATGACAAACATGTTAGTGAGAATGTATTAGAAGTAGTACATACAGATGTTTGGGGTCCTACAAAGACCACATCTATGGGTGGTTGCAGGTTTTATGTTACTTTCATTGCTGACTATACATGCAAAGTATGGGTATCTTTCATGAAAGAGAAGAGTGAGGTGTTCACTCACTTCTAGAATTTTAAAGTTATGGTGGAAAAGCAGACAGGGAAGTACTTTCAGACATTAAGATCTAATGGAGGAGCTAACTACATATCAAATGAGTTCAGTAGTCTTCTAAAAAATAATGGAATTCGACATCAGTTTTCATGCAGGTACACACAACAGAATGGTGTTATTGAACACAAAACCAGACATATTGCAAAAATAGCAAGCCTTGATGGATGAGAAGAATATGCGTCATTGTTATTGGGCAGAATTTGTGCATACTATTGTATGCATCATGAATAGAACTCCGCCTACTGTTGTATATCAAGCTACACCTGAAGAGAAGTTTATAGGTAAAAAGCACCGGATATAAATGTTATAATCCACTCACAGGACATGTAAAGGTGAGCAAAGCTGGTATTTGATGAAATGTCAAGCTTCTATGCAGATGCAAAAGAAGGACTGAATCTTAAATTAAATGACAAAGAAAATGCTGAAAAATCAAGTGTAGAATATTAAGTTTTGAGTGGACTGGATGCATCACCAAGCAATAGTTCCAAATCAAATCCATGGAGTAGAAGATTGCATGGAAATTTCAGTCGAGCATTTTCATCAAATACATCCAAGAAAGGTAAAGGAAAGCTTTCTGGAGGTCCTAAAACATGTGCAAGCTTTGAAGACGTTGATGGAGACTCAAGCGAGTTAGAAAAGAGTCTTGATGAGGAACTTGGATTGCCCTCTGTGAAGACTCCACGAGCAAGAAGCGCACATACAGATGATACAAGCAGAAGTGACGCAAGACCAAGAAGATCTAGGAGGATACGGAATTCAGTGCAACGATAGACATATGACACTTATATAGCTCCTCATTGTGCCTACATGACAAAGGTAATACAAGATGCTCAAAATTCTTGCTTTGAAGATGCAATTGGAATTGGCGATTGGGAAAAAACTATGTATTAGGAGATGGCTGCACTTTATGAAAATGATACATGGAAGCTGGTTCCTATACCGCAAGGAAAGAAACCTAAACGTTGCAAATGTGTTTACAAGGGAAAGCATAATGTTGATGGTAGCATAAGCAGGTATAAAACACGATTGGAAACATTCAGCGTTGTAGCTAAAATGTCTACTGTCAGAACACTTGTTGCATTAGCTACATCAAAAGGATGGACTTTGCATCAGATGGATGTGAAGAATGCTTTCCTACATGGTGAGTTACAAGAAGAAGTATATATGGACCAACCACAAGGATATGAAGATTCAAAGCATCCAGAATATGTTTGTAGGTTGAAAAATGCTTTGTATGGGCTGAAGCAAGCCCCTTGTGCATGGCATGCAAGGATTGCTGATTACTTAACCAGCATTGGGTTTTCTATGTGTGATGCAGATCACTCACTATATGCAGGGAAGGCTGATGATGGCATCACTATTGTGGCTATTTATGTTGATGACCTGATTCTTGGTGGTGATAAAGAAGGAAGCATCAAAGAGGTAAAGCAAATTCTTATGCAAGAATTTGACATGAAACATCTTGGAGTGCCACGCTATTTCTTGGGCATTGAGTTTATACAAAGAGAAACACGTATATGGATGTCGCAAAGGCAATATGCCTTGAATATGTTGCAAAAGTATGGTATGGTTGATTGTACGCCAATTTCTATGCCATTTGATCAGAATTTGAAGTTGGATACTACATGAGGTGAAGCATTGGAAAATGCTACTATGTGCAGGATAATTGTGGGAAGTCTTATATATCTCACAATTACAAGGCTTGATCTAAGTTATATTATTGGACTTGAAAGTCAGTTTATGCACGCTCCAAGGAAGCCACATTTGGATGCTCTGAGGCACACTCTACGTTATGTGAGTGCTACTTTGGATTATGCATTGTTTTACGAGGCTAGTGTAGATTTGCAGGTTTATGGATACACTGATGTAGATTGGGCTGGTAGCATTCTAGATAGAAGATCTACTAGTGGTTTTCTATTCTCACTTGGGAGTGCAGCTTTTACATGGAGCAGCAAGAAGCAGCCCACTGTTGCTTAGTTGAGTATAGACGCTGAGTATAGAGGTGCTGCAATGGCAGCATGTGAGCCATGCATCATGGCTAGAAATGCTAGTTGTAGATTTGGATGTGGAATTCGGAATGCCTATCATTATTTATTGTGATAATCTTAACAGCATACAGTTAGCACGGAATCATGTTTTCCATGTTAGAACAAAGCATATCGAGGTACATTATCACTTCATCTGAGAGAAGGTATTTGCAGGTGATATTAATCTTGATTATGTGATAACAAATGAGCAGGTTGCTGATATTTTCACCAAAGCACTTGGAGCTGAGAAGTTGAAGAAGTTCTGGGAGATGCTTGGATTTCAAGATATGGCATTGAGCTTGAGGGGGAGTGTTGAGATATCAAGCTCAACATGTGATGATCTAGGATGACACATACGAGTTTTTCGTTTCTCTGACATGTATAGTGGTCATGCCAATATATGTTAGGGATACTTCATTGAGCTTTATTAGATTTATCTACCGAGAGTAATGGCACATTTGTTACTTGCCAGCTCACTCATTCGCGAACATTAGGTTTTTCCTTATGTACTGATCTCTATATATTGCACTTGTTGTATTCTTGTTTTTTAGGTCATTCTTGTACATTCCTTTTTATGTAATGGAAGAAGAAGAAGATCATTCTTCCTTGCCTCAATCTGTGTGTGTGCTTCTCCTTGAGAGTGATTGTGTGTCTGTGAGCTCTCTTCCTTATGTCCTTCCTCGTGACAGGGATGACACCCCATGAAGCATGGCTGACAGAAGACGTAGCCTTGATCATTGTAGGATATTTGGTTGCGTAGCTTATGCACATATTCAATCTCAAATCAGAGGTAAAATGGACCCTAAAGTAGAGAGATGTGTGTTCATTGGGTATGATCAAAATAAGAAAGGGCATGGTTTATATAATCCAAGAAATAAAGGCTATATTGTTAGTAGAGATATGGTCTTTGATGAGAATGTTTAGTCATGGCATGAAAAAACAAGATTAACTGCTAAATACAATGAACTCATGTTATCTCCAAATATCATTGGAGTACTCTAATCAATTCCAAGACTTTTCAACAAGGTTTTCAACTAGATTACTTCTTTTGCAGCTTCCACCATTCCTTTATAATCAGCTTCTATGGATGACAAGGCAACTGTATGTTGCTTCTTTGAACACTAAGAGATTAGCTTATCTCCAACATAACACAAGTAACCATGGGTAGACCGTCTATCATCTAAATTACCTACCCAATCTACATCACTGAACGCTTTGGTTCTAGTGTCAAAAGTAAATCCATAATACAAACCTTCACTCAGATTTTCCTTTGATGTATCTTAGCACTATTTGCGTTGCAATCCAATGGGTTTTCTTTTAACAATGCATAAATTGTGATAAAACACCAACTGCATATGAAAGATCTGGTCTTGTCAAGGTAGCATAGATTAAACTACATATGTCTTCATGTCTTTGAACTCTTCTCCTCCATACCTCCTCAATTTGTGATTTACCTCCAAAGGTGTGGTTGAAGGCTTACAATTCTGCATATTAAATTTCATCAGAAGATTCTTCAAGTACCTTTCTTGTGTAACATATACTCCATGTTGAGTATACATAATCTTCATCCCTAGGAAATAAGACAAATTTCCCAAATCACTTATCTCCTTGCTCCATGTACAGCTCATCTGCAATATATCCATCTAAAAATGAATTCTTTACATCTAGTTGAGATAGCTTCCAACCTTTACATTTTGCAATAGCAATTAGAGTTGTGATTGTAGACATCTTAACAACTAGACTAAAGGTTTCATCATAGTCCACTCGATGTGTTTGGACATATCCTTTGACCACAGGTCTAGCCATGTATCTAGACACTTTTCCATATGCAAACCTCTTTGTCTTATACACCCGCTTACATACCTTTTGATTTCTTAGTCTTGGTACCAATTCCCATGTCTCATTCTCATGAAGAGCATCCTAATTCTCTTGTATTGCTTTTTCCCAACTTTGTTTACCTTTAGCTTCATCATATGTTGATGAATCTTCATCTTTCTTCACAATGTAAGCATACTCTTTGATTTTCAAGAATGAAGTATCATAGCTATACCTTATAGGTTGCTTCCTTTCTCTTGATGACCTTTTAATTTTTGCACTCCTTGAGGTCTCTACTTTTATTTCTTCCTGATCAAACCTTGGCCTACCTTCATCGTTATCTTGCATCTCATTTTTGTAAACATTATCATCATTATCCTCTTCATATACCTTCATCTTTGACTTCCCTTTTCTTTTGATTTCTTCAATATCTCTGAATTCATTGTTTGGCCCTGTATACCATGTGCTTTGTTCATCAAATGTAGCATCATTTGAAACAAGGAATTTTTTTGTGGATGGATTCGATACGTGTATTCCATCTGTCTATCAGCATACCCAATAAATACATACTTTTTTGACTTGGGTTCTAACTTATGTCTCAATTGAGATGGATCATAAGCATATGCCAAACATCCAAATATTTTGCAATGATCAAGATTAGGTTTCTTACCCCACCATGCTTCATAAGAGATCATTCCATCCAGAGCTTTGGAACGTAGCCTATTCACAAGATAAGTTGCAATATTGATTGCTTCTGCCTACATGTAATTGGGGCAATATTGATTGCTTCTCCCGACCTTCGCTGAAGCATGCAAAGGTAATCCAGGATTGGTCTGCAAGAGAGCTCTCTTTCTTGCCTCAATGTGCATGTGTGCTTCTCCATGAGAGTGAGTGTGTGTGTGAGCCCTCTTCCTTATCTCCTTTCTTGTGACATGGTATCGGAGCCAGCGTGGCTATAGAGATCTCATGGAGAAGGGGACAGTGAAGAGTACGCGGAAAAGCGTGGAGAAAATGTGATTCACAAACGACCTCTATTCGCTACGAAAATCGGCGTGAACATAGAAGACCTCTGTTTGTCAGATCAAAGTTTTGGATCCATCTCGATCTCGGTTCTGAGCCCGCAAGGTGGGGCGTGCAGAAAAACCAGGTTAGTCTCAAAAATTCTAACTTGCTTTGTGTTTGACAACACTCATATATTCCAGATCCAGAATTTCAAGCAATTCTATGTACTGTTGATACACGAAAACTATGTTTTTTTGAGATCGGACTCTCACATCATAGTGCAACTGTGTTTAAGCGGAAGTGCTACTTGTTTTGTTGTGAATTGCTGTAGAAATGGCAAATGCAAATGGAATGAGTTACCTTATGAGCGATAAGCTGGACAAGAACAACTTCCATGCTTGGAGATTTAGAATGACAAATTTCTTGATGGGAAAAGGCTACTAGAAGTATATCGAAGGAGAAAATGAAAATGCTCTGCACTTACCAGAAAGGAATCGGACTAGGGATCAATTAAGAGCATATGAGGAATGGAATCAAGGAGCACGAAAGGTAGTGTAGTGGCTATTTGTTAGCATACAGGATAGGATGATTGAAAACATACAGGATTCTAAGACTCCAAAAGAGTCTTGGAACAATTTAGTCATATGGTATGAGACCAATAGAAAGGCACAAAAATTGCAACTCCAAAACGAGTTGCATATATTGGAGAAGAAGAGCATGTCAGTAAGTGACCACCTTGAAAATCAAAAGCATATGTGAGTCACTTGCATCTATTGGCATGAATGTAGATGATGATGATAAGGTGGAAGTGTGTCTTTGTGGTCTAGAAGATGTATCTATGCTGATTATTAAAGAAAAAAATCTTGGTGAGGATTCAAACTCCCAAGGAAAATCTGGTTCTAAGCAGGTATTCTACTCTGGTAGAGGAAGAGGCAGAGGTTTTCGAAGTGGAAGAGGAAATGGTAACCAAGACCAAAGTCAACAAGAGAAGCATGTAGGAGGAAGAGGACAGTTTTGAGGAAGGGGGAGCCAAAGAGGCCGCATAAATTCCCAAAGAAATGATTCAGGTAATGACAATAAAGGATGTTGGAATTGTGGTAAAACTGGACACTTTGAACGTGATTGTAGGTTGAAGAATCAAACTAACAAAAGGCTACAAAATTACTATGTATCCACAAGTGCACATGATTCTAAGAAGGTGTTCATGGTTCACCAACACATGATGAATACGATGTCTGCTGGTGTTTAAAAATCAAATGATATTGTCTGGTATGCTAATTCAGGTGCTTCAAATCACATGATGCGGAATCATTTCGTACTTTGCAGAAATTGCTAGTTCCTCGATATGTTGAAACAGGTGATGATACATCTCATCCTATTAAGCATACAGGAAACATAGCACTGATGATGAAAGATGGAAAGGTGAAACATCTTGTTGTTGTGCTGCATGTTCCAAATATAAGGAAGAATCTGGTTTCTATTGGACAAATGGTTGACCAAGGATTACAAGTCAAGTTCAATGCTGATGGATTATATGTATAAGAGTACAAGTAGGATGGACGAATGGTTGCGAAAGGAAACAAAGTGGGTAGGATGTTCACCTTAAATGTGAAGATCCCTGAAATGAATGCAGCCATGTTTGCAAAAGGTGCAGGAGTTATTGCAGATATAGAGATGTGGCACAAACTGATTGGACATGCAAACTTGCAAAGGCTGAAATTGATGCAGTCAAAGGAGATTGTCCATGGACTACCAAATTTCAAAGTTGCCGAAATGCAAATGGTATGTGCAACATGTCAATTTGGTAAACAGTCAAGAGCATCATTTCCACATGACAAACATGATAGTGAGAATGTACTAGAAGTAGTACATACAGATGTTTGGGGTCCTGCAAAGACCACATCTATGGGTGGTTGCAGGTTTTATGTTACTTTCATTGATGACTATACATGCAAAGTATGGGTATCTTTCATGAAAGAGAAGAGTGAGGTGTTCACTCACTTCTAGAGTTTTAAAGTTATGGTGGAAAAGCAGACAGGGAAGTACTTTCAGACATTAAGATCTAATGGAGGAGTTGACTACATATCAAATGAGTTCAGTAGTCTTCTAAAAAATAATGGAATTCGACATCAGTTTTCATGCAGGTACACACAACATAATGGTGTTGTTGAACGCAAAACCAGACCTATTGCAAAAATAGCAAGCCTTGATGGATGAGAAGAATATGCGTCATTGTTATTGGGCAGAATTTGTGCATACTGTTGTATGCATCATGAATAGAACTCCGCCTACTGTTGTATATCAAGCTACACCTGAAGAGAAGTTTATAGGTAAAAAGCACGGGATATAAATGTTATAATCCACTCACAGGACATGTAAAGGTGAGCAAAGATGTGGTATTTGATGATATGTCAAGCTTCTATGCAGATGCAAAAGAAGGACTGAATCTTATATTAAATGACAAAGAAAATGTTGAAAAATCAAGTGTAGAATATTAAGTTTTGAGTGGACTGGATGCATCACCAAGCAATAGTTCCAAATCAAATCCATGGAGTAGAAGATTGCATGGAAATTTCAATCGAGCATTTTCATCAAATACATCCAAGAAAGGTAAAGGAAAGCTTTCTGGAGGTCATAAAACATGTGCAGGCTTTGAAGACGTTGATGGAGACTCAAGCGAGTTAGAAAAGAGTCTTGATGAGGAACTTGGATTGCCCTCTGTGAAGACTCCACGAGCAAGAAGCGCACATACAGATGATACAAGCAGAAGTGACCCAAGACCAAGAAGATCTAGGAGGATACGGAATTCAGTGCAACGATAGACGTATGACACTTATATGGCTCCTCATTGTGCCTACATGACAAAGGTAATACAAGATGCTCAAAATTCTTGCTTTGAAGATGCAATTCGAATTGGCGATTGGGAAAAAACTATGTATTAGGAGATGGCTGCACTTTATGGAAATGATACATGGAAGCTGGTTCCTATACCGCAAGGAAAGAAACATAAACGTTGCAAATGTGTTTACAAGGGAAAGCATAATGTTGATGGTAGCATAAGCAAGTATAAAGCACGATTGGAAACATTCAGCGTTGTAGCTAAAATGTCTACTGTCAGAACACTTGTTGCATTAGCTACATCAAAAGGATGGACTTTGCATCAGATGGATGTGAAGAATGCTTTCCTACATGGTGAGTTACAAGAAGAAGTATATATGGACCAACCACAAGGATATGAAGATTCAAAGCATCCAGAATATGTTTGTATGTTGAAAAAGGCTTTGTATGGGCTGAAGCAAGCCCCTTGTGCATGGCATGCAAGGATTGCTGATTACTTAACCAGCATTGGGTTTTCTATGTGTGATGCAGATCACTCACTATATGCAAGGAAGGCTGATGATGGCATCACTATTGTGGCTATTTATATTGATGACCTGATTCTTGGTGGTGATGAAGAAGGAAGCATCAAAGAGGTAAAGCAAATTCTTATGCAAGAATTTGACATGAAACATCTTGGAGTGCTTCACTATTTCTTGGGCATTGAGTTTATACAAAGAGAAACACGTATATGGATGTCCCAAAGGCAATATGCCTTGAATATGCTGCAAAAGTATGGTATGGCTGATTGTACGCCAATTTCTATGCCATTTGATCAGAATTTGAAGTTGGATACTACATCAGGTTAAGCATTGGAAAATGCTACTATGTGCAAGATAATTGTGGGAAGTCTTATACATCTCACAATTACAAGGCTTGATCTAAGTTATATTGTTGGACTTGAAAGTCAGTTTATGCAGGTTCCAAGGAAGCCACATTTGGATGCTTCGAGGCACACTCTACGTTATGTGAGTGCTACTTTGGATAATGCATTGTTTTACGAGGCTAGTGTAGATTTGCAGGTTTATGGATACACTGATGTAGATTGGGTTGGTAGCATTCCAGATAGAAGATCTACTAGTGGTCTTCTATTCTTACTTGGGAGTGCAACTTTTACATGGAGCAGCAAGAAGCAACCCACTGTTGCTTAGTCGAGTACAGAGGCTGAGTATAGAGGTGCTTCAATGGCAGCATGTGAGCCATGCATCATGGCTAGAAATGCTAGTTGTAGATTTGGATGTGGAAGTGGGAAAGCCTATCATTATTTATTGTGATAATCTTAACAGCATACAGTTAGCACTGAATCATGTTTTCCATGTTAGAACAAAGCATTTCGAGGTACATTATCACTTCATCAGAGAGAAGGTATTTGCAGGTGATATTAATCTTGATTATGTGAGAACAGATGAGCAGGTTGCTGATATTTTCACCAAAGCACTTGGAGCTGAGAAGTTGAAGAAGTTCTGGGAGATGCTTGGATTACAAGATATGGCATTGAGCTTGAGGGGGAGTGTTGAGATATCAAGCTCAACATGTGATGATCTAGGATGACACATACCAGTTTTTTGTTTCTCTGACATGTATAGTGGTCATGCCAGTATATGTCAGGGATACTTCATTGAGCTTTATTAGATTTATCTACCGAGAGTAATGGCACATTTGTTACTTGCCAGCTCACTCATTCGCGAACATTAGGTTTTTCCTTATGTACTGATCTTTATATATTGCACTTGTTGTATTCTTGTTTTTTAGGTCATTCTTGTACATTCCTTTTTATGTAATAGAAGAAGAAGAAGATCATTCTTCCTTGCCTCAATCTGTGTGTGCTTCTCCTTGAGAGTGATTGTGTGTCTGTGAGCTCTCTTCCTTATGTCCTTCCTCGTGACAGGGATGACACCCCATGAAGCATGGCTAGAAGAAGACCTAGCCTTGATCATTGTAGGATATTTGGTTGCGTAGCTTATGCACATATTCCATCTCAAATCAGAGGTAAAACGGACCCTAAAGTAGAGAGATGTGTGTTCATTGGGTATGATCAAAATAAGAAAGGGCATGGTTTATATAATCCAAGAAATAAAGGCTATATTGTTAGTAGAGATATGGTCTTTGATGAGAATGTTTAGTCATGGCATGAAAAAACAAGATTAACTGCTAAATACAATGAACTCATGTTATCTCCAAATATCATTGGAGTACTCTAATCAATTCCAAGACTTTTCAACAAGGTTTTCAACTAGATTACTTCTTTTGCAGCTTCCACCATTCCTTTATAATCGGCTTCTATGGATGACAAGGCAACTGTATGTTGCTTCTTTGAACACTAAGAGATTAGCTTATCTCCAACATAACACAAGTAACCATGAGTAGATCGTCTGTCATCTAAATTACCTACCCAATCTACATCACTGAACGCTTTGGTTCTAGTGTTAGAAGTAAATCCATAATACAAACCTTCACTCAAATTTTCCTAGCACTATTTGTGTTGCAATCCATTGGGTTTTCTTTGGACAATGCATAAATTGTGATAAAACACCAACTGCATATGAAAGATTTGGTCTTGTCAAGGTAGCATAGATTAAACTACATATGTCTTCATGTCTTTGAACTCTTCTCCTCCATACCTCCTCAATTTGTGATTTACCTCCAAAGGTGTGGTTGAAGGCTTACAATTGTGATAAAACACCAACTGCATATGAAAGATCTGGTCTTGTCAAGGTAGCATAGATTAAACTACATATGTCTTCATGTCTTTGAACTCTTCTCCTCCATACCTCCTCAATTTGTGATTTACCTCCAAAGGTGTGGTTGAAGGCTTACAATTCTACATATTAAATTTCATCGGAAGATTCTTCAAGTACCTTTCTTGTGTAACATATACTCCATGTTGAGTATACATAATCTTCATCCCTAGGAAATAAGACAAATTTCCCAAATCACTTATCTCCTTGCTCCATGTACAACTCATCTGCAATATATCCATTTAAAAATGAATTCTTTACATCTAATTGAGATAGCTTCCAACCTTTACATGTTGCAATAGCAATTAGAGTTGTGATTGTAGACATCTTAACAACTAGACTAAAGGTTTCATCATAGTCCACTCGATGTGTTTGGACATATCCTTTGACCACAAGTCTAACCTTGTATCTAGACACTTTTCCATATGCAAACCTCTTTTTCTTATACACCCGCTTACATACCTTCTGATTTCTTAGTCTTGGTACCAATTCCCATGTCTCATTCTCATGAAGAGCATCCTACTTCTCCTGTATTGCTTTTTCCCAACTTTAGCTTCATCATATGTTGATGAATCTTCATCTTTCTTCACAATGTAAGCATACTCTTTGATTGTCAAGAATGGAGTATCGTAGCTATACCTTATAGGTTGCTTCCTTTCTCTTGATGACCTTTTAATTTTTGCACTCCTTGAGGTCTCTACTTCTATTTGTTCCAGATCAAACCTTGGCCTACCTTCATCATTATCTTGCATCTCATTTTTGTAAACATTATCATCATTATCCTCTTCATATACCTTCATCTTTGACTTCCCTTTTCTTTTGATTTCTTCAATATCTCTGAATTCATTGTTTGGGCCCTGTATACCATGTGCTTTGTTCATCAATTGTAGCATCATTTGAAACAAGGAATTTTTTTGTGGATGGATTTGATACCTGTATCCCATCTGTCTATCATCATACCCAATAAATACATACTTTTTTGACTTGAGTTCTAACTTATGTCTCAATTGAGATGGATCATAAGCATATGCCAAACATCCAAATATTTTGCAATGATCAAGATTAGGTTTCTTACCCCACCATGCTTCATAAGAAATCATTCCATCCAGAGCTTTGGAACGTAGCCTATTCACAAGATAAGTTGCAATATTGATTGCTTCTGCCTACATGTAATTGGGGCAATTATTTTCCTTCATCATTGATCTTGAAAACTCTACAAGAGTTCCATTTCTTCTTTCTGCAACTCCATTTTTTGTGGTGAGTACTTGCAAGTAACTTCTCTTTTTATACCCGCATTCCACATGTAATCATGAAACTCTTTAGAAAAGTATTCTCCACCCCCATCTCATTTCAACCTCTTAAGCTTTTACCATATAATTCTTTCTACATAGACATGATAGTGTTTGAATGTATTGAACACTTCAGATTTATCCTTGATTACATATAGAGTAATCCACCTTGTACAATCATCAATAAACAACACATAATACCTAGATCCATTTATGATATAGTCCGTTGAAGGACCCCACACATCTATATGAGCCAATTCAAGCATATTCGAATACATGTATCTTGGCTTATTGTATGACGTCTTGTGAGCTTTACCTAGCTGCCAAGCCTCATATTTGTATGTCATATGTTGACCTTCAACATTTGGAAAACCAAGCACTACACCATTCTTTTTCATCTCTTTTATTCCTCTTTCATTGAAGTGTCCTAACCTTATATGCCATAGATCCACTTCAGACATCTTTTGTCTTCCATAATTACCTTGGACCTTGAGAGTGAATAACGTTCCTTCCTTTTTTCTTGTAGCAATGCTTTTTTATCCCTGACTTGGATCTTCAACATAAACAACATCATTTGTGAACCTAACTTCATATCCCTTCTCAACAATTTTCCCTACATTTATCAAATTCTAAGGAATTATTGGAACATAAAGTACATTGCTTAGAAGTTTGCTTCCACTCTTTGTCTTCACTAATCCAATACTTTCAACCTTGTGTTTGGTGTTGTATCCTATTTGAACTATATGTCCATTCACTCTAGCTTCCATATCAGTAATTAAAGAAATATTACCACTCCAATGATTGCTACATCTTGAGTGAATATAAAACACCATTTGATCTTCATTAATATCTTCATGTGTTGCATCCAAAATGAGAATCAAGTCTTCCTTATGATCTGATGCATAATTGTAATAAGTATTGTTGTAGGACTGAGTCTGACAATGCCTTCCACCTCCTCTAGCAAATGAAGTCATGCCACCTCTTCCTCTGAAGTTGCCTCTTTAATTTCTACCTCCTCTTCCTCTCTAGCTGAAATTCTGATTATAACTTCCACCATTTTTACTATTATACCAACACTCACTTGACAAATGATTTGTTCTATCACAAATCCAAAAAGCTTTAGCATTTTCTTTATTCTTACCTCCTCTACCTGTACCTCTAAAATTCATCTTTCCTTTTGTGAAATACACTTGACTTGAAGATCCCTCTTCATCATTGGATTGCTTGCCTTTAGAGTTCTTCTTCTTCTATTTTGAATACATTGCTTGACTTGAACTTCTGTCATTCTCTCCTTTAATGTCCTACTCAAATGTTAGCATATGTCCTAGTAATTGATTAAGATCAGGAGTAAAATGATCTAATGACAATTCTATAGAAAATATAAAAGGCTTCCACTTTTCATCTCCTCTTAGAGGTGTAAGTATTTGCCTTACCAGCTTGTCTTCTTCAATATCTTCATCTACTACTTCCATACTATCTACAATATCCTTCATCCTTGTAACATAATCAGAAACTGACTGAGAACCTTTCTTCTTAAAAGTTGTGAACCCAACCCGTAGTGAATCCTTCCTTGATTTGATTGTATTTTGGAAATGTTCTTCCAAAGGATTCCATACATCTGCTACACCTTCTAATCCTCTAATGTGCGGTAGAAGATAATCATTTACAACCATGTAAATGATGCTCCTAGCTTGAGCATCTTTCTTCATCCAAGTCTTCAATTCTGCAAGTTATTCTCTTGTTGGAATTCTAGGATCTTTAAATTGTGGCTTTTCTTCCTCTCCTGTAATAAATGTCATCTGTGCCTCCATACTCATGGACGATGCTAGATAGTTCTCTCTATCAAGCTTATCAATCTACAAGCTTTCTCCCATCTCTTTGATCTCTATATCTACAATTACTTATATTTATGAAGGTACAATGTGCCTTTGATATAGGACTTTGATATTTCCTAATCCTTTTGAACTCAAACTTTTTACTTCTTCAAGTTTTCTTCAAGACATTAACCTTTAACACCTCCAATTGACAAGACCTTTGACGTCTACAACAGTCAGAATTCTCCTTGCTTCTTATTTACCTTAATTTGATCTTGTTGCTCTGATACCACTGTTGGACACCTTTAAATCTCCAAATGTTTGATCTTTCTTGATTTAAGAGCTTATCTTTGTCAAGAATAAACCAAACTTTACACAAACTTTACATTAATCTTCAAGATCATTGAAAAATACTTCTCTATGTGAAGTTTCTTCAAATTTAGAAAGTTTGTTTCAGAAATACATTTCAATATCCGCACTGAGCTTCAAATTTAATCATTCGAATGATGCACACACATTGAGACTACCCTTGTGCAACTCTAATGATGATTAGTTCTCAAAAAGAACTATCAAGTCTTTGATTTGATCACTTAGGTCAAATATATATCACAAATTGTCTTACTGATATGGTGACTTTGACATGGTCTACTTAATAAGTTGATTTGTCTAGAAATGTAACCCATTTTGCTAAATGATTTTAACCATAGTTGCCTTATCTTCCAAGTTAAATTTTGAATGCTCAACCATACAAAATTTTATAGTGAACATTGAGATCCAAGTAAGTCAACGTGTCCATTGTAACTTCAGCTTGCCCATTTTTCTTTTAATCTTTGAGTGGGAATATAATACTAGATCACCAAGCCAAAAAATTTGTGTTTGTAAATTTTGGTCATGCCATTTCTTATATCAATTCTTCACTTCATATAGTAACAAGAAACTAGCATATCTATTTTCTTTTATCTTCCATAACTTGTCCGTTCTTTAGGCAAAAGAGTTTTTTGAAAGTAACCATTTCCACACTACAATCCGTGGACTAGCTACTAGAAATTCAAATTGGAGAATTGCTTCTTATCCATACAAGAGTCTAAAAGTTGTACTTCCTACGGAGACTTTGTAGGAGTTTTGATATGCCCATACTACCGTAGGAAGTATGTGTTCACATTGTTCTATAGAGTCCAAAAGAATTTTCAGCAACCTATGAAGGAGAACATTATTCATACTTTTTGCTAGATCATTGGCTCTTGGATAACCTCGTGACATGAATTTGTGTTTGATTTGGTATTCCATAGTCAATTCCAAAATTAAATGGTTCAAAAAGTGCATGCCACAGTTGCTGAGATATCTAGCTCAACATGTGATGATCCAAGATGACACATACTAGTTTTTCATTTCTCTGACATGTATAGTGGTCACCCTGGTATATGTCAGGGATACTTCATTGAGCTTTATTATATTTATCTACCGAGAGTGATGGCACATTTTTTTCTTGCCAGCTCACTCATTCGTGGACATTGGGTTTTTCCTTATGTACTCATCTTTATGTATTGCACTTGTTGTATTCTTGTTTTTAGGTCATTCTTGTACATTCCTTTTATGCAATAGAAGAAGAAGAAGAAGAAGATCATTCTTCCTTGCCTCAATCTGTGTGTGTGCTTCTCCTTGAGAGTGAGAGTGTGTGTGTGAGAGCTCTCTACCTTATCTCCTTCCTCGTGACATGGTATCAAAGCCAGCACGGCAAGGCGTGGAGAAAATACGATTTCACAAACGGCCTCCATTTTCTATGAAAATCGGCGTGAAGGTAGAAGACCTCAAAATCAAAGTTTCAGAGCCATCTCGACCTCCGTGCCAAGCCCGCAAGGTGGGGCCCATAGAAAAACCAGATAAATTTCAGAAACTGTAATTTGCCTTGTGTTCTAAAACACTCATATATTCTAGATCCAGAATTTCAAGAGATTCTGTGTACTGTTGATACACAAAAACTGTGTTTTTCTGAGATCCAACTGTCACGTCATAGTGCGATAGTGTTCAAGCAGAAGTGCTGGTTGTAGTGTTTTGCAGTGTTGTGAATTGTTGCAAAAATGGCAAACAGAGATGGAATGAGTCAGGTTATGAGCGATAAGCTAGATAAGAATAACTTCTATGCTTGGAGATTCAGAATGACGAATTTCCCAATGGGAAAAGGCTACGAGAAGTACATCAAAGGAGAGAATGGAAATGCTCCGCAATTACCCGAAAGGAATCGGACTAGAGACCAGTTAAGAGCATATGAGGAATGGAATCAAGGAGCACGAAAGGGAATGTATTGGCTATCTGTTAGCATACAAGATGGCATGATTGGACACATACAAGATTCCAAGACTCCAAAAGAGGCTTGGAAGAGTTTGGTCACTTTGTATGAGACTAATACAAAGGCACGAAAATTGCAACTCAAGAATGAGTTGCATACATTGGAAAAGAAGAGCATGTCAGGAGACTACACTCTAAAAATCAAAAGCATATGTGAGTCACTTGCATCTATTGGTGTGAATGTAGGTGATGATGATAAGGTGGAAGTGTGCCTTCGTGGTTTAGGAGCTACCCATAAGCAGTTCAAAACTTCCATACAAACGAGGGAAAATATTCTGAATTTTGCTGATCTGGTATCTATGCTCATCATTGAAGAAAAGAATCTTGGTGAGGATTCAAACTCCCAAGGAAAGCCCAGTTTTGAGCAGGTATTCTACTCTGGCAGAGGAAGAGGCAGAGTAGAGGTCTTGGAAGTGGAAGAGGAAACACTAACCAAGACCAAGGTCAACAATAGAATCATGCAGGAGGAAGAGGATAGTTTCGAGGCAAGGGGAGCCAAAGATGTCGTAGAAATTTCCAAAGAAATGATTCAGGTAATGATAGTAAAGGATGCTAGAATTGTGGTAAACTTGGACACTTTGAACGTGATTGCACGTTGAAGAATCAAAATAACAGAAGGCAACAAAACAACTATGCATCCACAAGTACAGATGATTCTCAGAAGTTGTTTATGGTTCAACATCACATGATGAATACGATGTCTGCTGGTGTTTCAAAATTGAATGATAATGTCTAGTATGTTGATTCAGCTGCTTCAAATCGCATGACCAGTCAAGCAGAATGGTTTAGTAGTTTGCAAAAAATGCAACTTCTTGGATATGCTCAAACAAGTGATGATACAACACATCCTATTGAGCATACAGGAAACATAGCATTGTCTATGGAGGATGGGAAGGTAAAAAATCTTGCTAATGTGTTGCATGTTCCAAATATAACAAAGAATCTGGTTTTTGTTGGATAAATGGTTGACCAGCGATTACAAGTCAGGTTCAATGCTGATGGATAATGTGTAGAGGAGTACAAGTAGGGTAGATGATTGGTTGCCAAAGGAAACAAAGTCGGTAGGATGTTGACCTCAAATGTGAAGATTCCTTACATGAATGCAACCATGTTTGCAAAAGGTGCAGGAGTTATTGCAGATATAGAGATATGGCACAAACGGATTGGACATGCAAACTTGCAAAGGCTGAAACTGATGCAGTCAAAGGACATTGTCCATGGACTACCAAATTTCAAAGTTGTAGAAATGCAAAAGGTATGCTCTGCATGCCAATTTGGTAAACAGTCAAGAGCATCATTTCCACATGACAAGCATGTTAGTGAGAATGTACTAGATGTAGTACATACAGATGTTTGGGGTCCAACAAAGACCATATCTATGGGTGGTTACAAGTTTTATGTTACTTTCATTCACACGACCATACACGCAAAGTATGGGTATATTTCATGAAAGTGAAGAGTGAGGTGTTTACTCACTTCCAAAATAAGTTATGGTGGAAAAGCAGACAGGGAAGTACATTCAGACATTAAGATCTGATGGAGGAGGTGAATACATTTCAAATGAGTTCAACAATTTTCTAAAAAATCATGGAATTCTGTGTACGTTTTCATGCAGGTACACACCACAATAGAATGGCATTGTTGAATGCAAAAATAGACATATTGCAAAAATAGCAAGACCCTTAATGGCTGAGAAGAACATGCCTCATTGTTATTAGGCAGAAGCTGTGCATACTGATGTATACATCATGAACAGAACTTCGAGTGCTGATGTACATCAAGTTACACCTGAAGAGAAGGTTACAGGTAAAAAACCAAACTTATCACATCTGAAAGTCTTTGGCTGTATTGCATATGTACATGTCCCAAATGAATTGAGGAAGAAGCTTGATCCAAAAGCAAAAAAGTGTGTCTTCATTGGATACTCCCTTGAGCAAAAGGGATATAATGTTATAACCCACTCACACGACAGGTCAAGGTGAGCAAAGGAGTGGTATTTGATGAAATGTCAAGCTTCTATGCAGATGCCAAAGAAGGATTGAGACTTGAACCGAATGACAAAGAAAATGCTGAAAAATCAAGTGTAGAATCTCAGGTTTTGAGTGGACCGGATGCATCACCAAGCAATAGTTCCAACTCAAATCCATGGAGTGGAAGACTAAGTGGAAATTTCAGTCTAGCAAATTCATCAAATACATCCAAGAAAGGTAAAGAAAAGCTTTCTGCTGGTCATAAAACATGTGCAGGTTTTGAAGATGTTGATGGAGATTCAAGCGGTTCAGAAAAGAGTCTTGATGAGGAACTTGGATTGCCCTTTGTGAAGACTCCAGGAGTAAGAAGGGCACATGCAGATGATACAAGGAGAAGTGGCCCAGGACCAAGAAGATTTGGGAGGATGAGGAATTCAGTGCAACGATTGACATATGATAGTTACATGGCTCGTCATTATGCCTACATGACAAAGGTAATACAAGATGCTAAACCCTCTTACTTTGAAGATGCAATTGGAATTGTAGATTGGGAAAAAGCTATGGATGAGGAGATGGCTGCACTTTATGGAAATGATACATGGAAGCTGGTTCCATTGCCGCAAGGAAAGAAACCCATAGGCTGTGAATGGGTTTACAAGGTAAAGCATAATGTTGATGGTAGCATAAGCAAGCATAAAGCAGGATTGGTAGCTAAAGGATATGGAGAGACATATGGAATTGATTATGAGGAAACATTCAGCCTTGTAGCTAAAATGTCTACTATTAGGACACTTGTTGCCTTACCTACAGCAAAAGGATGGACTTTGCATCAGATGGATGTGAAGAATGCTTTCCTACATGATGAGTTACAGGAAAAAGTATATATTGACCAGCCACAAGGATATGAAGATTCAAAGCATGCAGAATATCTTTGCAGGCTGCAAAAGGCTTTGTATGGGCTGAAGGAGGCTCCGCGAGCATGGCATGCAAGGATTGTTGATTACTTAACCACCATTGGGTTTTCTATGTGTGATGTAGATCATTCACTATATGCAAGGAAGGTTCATGATGGCATCAAGATTATGGCCATTTATGTTGATGACTTGATTGTAGGTGGCGATAATGAAGAAAGCATCAAAGAGGTAAAGCAACTTCTTATGCAAGAATTTGACATGAAAGATCTTGGTGTGTTGCGTTATTTCTTGGGCATTGAGTTTATACATACAGAAACAGATATATGGATGTCGCAAAGGAAATATGCCTTGAATATGCTGCAAAAGTATGCTATGGCTGGTTATAAGCCAATTTTTATGCCATTAGACTAGAATTTCAAGTTGAATACATCAGGTGAAGCATTGGAAAATGCTACTATGTACAAGAAAATTGTGGGGAGTCTTATATATCTTACAATTACAAGGCCTGATTTAAGCTATACTGTTGGAATTGAAAGTCAGTTAATGCAGGCTCCCAGAAGACACATTTGGATGCTCTAAGGTGCACTCTATGTTATGTGAGTGCTACTTTGGATTATGCATTGTTTTATGAAGCTGGTGTGGATTTGCAGGTTCATGGATACACCAATGCAGATTGGGTTGGTAGTACTCCAGATAGAAGATCTACTAGTGGCTTTCCTTTCTCACTTGGAGGTGCAGCTATTACATGGAGCAGTAAGAAGCAACCCACTGTTGCTTTGTCGAGTACAGAGGCTGAGAATAGAGGTGCTGCAATGGCAGCATGTGAGGCATCATGGCTGGAGATGTTACTTGCAGATTTAGGTGTGGAAGTGTGACTAGTTCTTCGCCTCTGAATGATATTTTACTCAAACTCTTGTAGTAATAAGATCAATCTGGCAAGTCGGCCTACAAGATTCTACTGTTTCACCACATATAGTAGTTCACTATGATCGACATGAAAAGTAAATGATTTCCCCAATAAACTATATCGAAATATCTTAATACAATAAATTAGACCTAGACATTCACATTCCATAGTAGAGTAGTTCTGTTCAACAAAGGTCAATCTTCTACTGGCATAATACATAGGTTGGAACCAACTACATCCTTCTTTTTGCAAGAGCACACTTCCTATTGCTTTATCGGAAGCATCCAAGAATACATGGAAAGTTTTTGACCAATCCAAAGTTTTCAACACAGGTGTGGTGGTTAGCATTAGCATAAAATATCTCTCTGATTTTTTGATGTTGAGTCTCCAAGGTCACCTTGACCTTGACGAGATCTATTCCAATACCATCACGAGAAATGATATGACCAAGTAGTTTTCTACATTTGACTGTGAAGGCTAATTTGTTCAGATTAAGATAAAGAGTTACTTTCCCACAAACATCAAAAATTCAAAAATAGAGAAATCATCTAAAAACATCTGCATGAATGAAGTTAAGTATGATGTGAAGATCTATTGCATACATCTTTGAAAAGTACTAGGAGCATCTCACAATCCAAATCACATGACCATGCAAGCAAACACTCCCCCATTAGTGATGAAATTTATCTTCGAGATGTCTTCTTCGATCATTTGAACTTGATTATACCCACTAATCCATCCAAAAAGGAGTACATCTCCTACCCTACAACTCCATCTAGCATAATGTCTAAGTATGGTAGTGGAAAGCGATCCACGATAGTAGCTACATTCAACTCTCGATAATCTACACAAATCCGTAGCTGCTTGTTTTTCTTTGACATGATCAATATTGGAGATACCCACTCCGGATTTTCATATAGGGACAATATATCCCACCTAGATTAGTCGGTCTATTTTGTGCTTTACCTCTTCTGCAAAATTAGGGTTCATCCTATATCTTTGCTGCATAATCGGAGTTGCATCTTGCTTAAGTAAAATTTTATGTAGATAGATTCTTGGTTCAAAACCTTTCATATCTTCATAGGTTCAAGCGAGCACATCCTTACACTCCTTTAAGAGAGAAATCAGAGAAATCCAAAATTTCAAAGATATCTTTGCACCACTTCTAACCATTTATGGTTCTTTTGTTGTGCCCAAATTAACTACTTCAAGGGGATCTTCTTCAACACGTATCTTTCATTGATCCATCGGATCTTTGATGAAAGAGTCAGCATAACTTTCTAAATCTATGTTCAACAGCTTCGTATACATAGATGTTTCCATATCGCCATAGACTGAACCAATCACTAGATCGACATCTACTACACGGAATGAAAGTAAATCAATTAGTTTCTAAATTTTTTTCTCCTCATCCTCTTCAAATCCTTCCAGCATGTGAGGTGGCTATGCAAGCAGAAATTTATTTCTTAAAAGGCAAAACTATTCATCTTCCAACTAGAATGAAAATTCAGCATGGCTTTTCCAAAAATTGATGGCTTTGGTAGCTTAATTCTACCTTACTTTGGTGTTTCTCAATGATGTTATAGTCAAGATTCTTACCCTTGAGTTCCAACACTACAAAACTAATGGAAAAATTAGGTGGGAGATTTTTATCGGAATATTGTTGATGAATCCCACTGGTTGTACTCTAGATTGATCTTCCATTCACACAAAAAATGGTGCTTCTTCAATGCCGATGTAGCCCATTTGTTGACTAGCGGTCATAGATGCAATATTAATATTGGATCCTCCATCAATCAACACTTTCAGAATGGCTTTATTTTGGTAGCATAGTGTAATATAATTGAGAGTAATGAAAAAGATACAAGTTGCCATTTCATAATTGATCATAAAGTTATCACAAATTAATCTTGAAACTCGTCCAAGCATGTATGTAGAGACTCCTCCAAGCATGTATGTAGATCCTCCTCCAAGCATGAGAGAAGAATCACCATGAAGACAAAGATAGCCTCTCCTTGTCCTTCCTTCAATCCTCCAATGTCGTCCTCTCCTCCAAAATCTACTGCTATCTAGAGCTCTCCTCAAGATTAGGACTTATTTAATTGATGATGAGAAGAGAAGATGATGCATAACTATGAGCTAAGCCTTGCTTATATAGTTTTGGAGCCTCCATCTAAAAGCACTAAGAACACATCTAAAAGCAATAAAAAAAAACTTTACATTCGCTAGAACAAACTCCAAACTATCATGATTTTTGCACCTTTCATCGCCTTGTTTTTCTAAAAAGAAAACACAAAATCTTTGCGATCTATTCCGCTACCACCGGTGGGTTTCAAACCCAAGTTGTTCCTTTTGGATATTTTTCTAGCCATGCAAACAAGGATCTTTCCTTGTAGTGGGTTCAAAGATAATAATATACTATTCCATTTAACCATGGACTTTTGAGGGTAATTTTAGAGCCAAATGGTATAGTTTTATATATCATTGGAAAGCTTGTGATGAGTACTTTCCAATGGTGCAATAAATGTTTTACTCATCTTTGACCAAATTTGGACTAACAATGATGTTTATCTTACGAGTTCGAAGTATTTCTTAGAAGCTTGGAGATTGATGTTTCAAATTCTAGATATGTAGAGATGTAAATCTCTACAAAAATGTTTGACTAAGCACTCATTGTGTTGATCACTATGCAAGCATTCCTTTCCTCTTTGCAATGACATGAATTTAAGAAGAAATCCATCCCATTGTGGTCACCAATTTGTTTGTGGTTATGATGTCATGTTAACACACAACACCTCCAAAGGAAAGGATTCAGGAACGGGGACTAGGATTACAAACACCATAACCATAACATGCAATTTTGTTGCGTTAACTTATCCCTGCATACTTAATATGATTAAGTTTCATTGAAAAAGTTCAGACTATAGCCATTACACCATAAGATTCAAGACATTTCAGATAGATTTACAGACTTTGGTAATACAAATAGTTAAGATATAATACCGTAATTTTGTATATTGAACCATGCAATACACAATAAACACTACATCTAGATATTTGCGTTCTGCCTTCAAACTTACTTTTGCAATACTGGCACCACTCCAAACTTTGGGAATTGAAAGATATCGCATTTGGAAAATAACTCTTGCAATCTTGGAATAAATCCCTTTTCCTATTAATAAGAAACATGAATTACAAAATGTGAGTTAGTCCATTCTGGCTGTTAACATGAGCTTTCAAATTTTGAGCCTTCCCTTGATCAAACAATTGGTTATTATCTTGAAACTTTGAATCGCATATTATAAAACATTCTTCACACTTATTTGACTCAAATAATGATATATTTTTTCTTTTCTCCTCAGATCAAGGGAGGGAATCTCTCTGAAAACAGTCAACGGAGGGTTACCATCCTAAGGAAACCATGTGGTAGCAAGGCCTTATGGATGCCTCATAATGATCTTCCACAAGTTTGGGGGGGGGGGGGGGGGGGGGGGCTTTTATAAAATTTTCAATGAATCTAGGCCCTTAGACCATGCAATGATCAAGTCTCAACCCTAGCATCAACTAGTTTGATTAAAACTAAGTGATTTATCAAACTCATCTTTAGCGTTTCTTACTCATAGAAATTGAAGGGAAAAGGAGGAGAAAAAAAGGTGCCTTTATTCTCCACCATTGGATGAGGGAAAACCTGGACCATCTGATCAATAATAGTAGGAATTTGGATAAATTTAGCTCGTTATCTTTGAAGAACTTTGAATTATTGTTCTTCGCCATAAAATAAGCGTTTATCGAGGTGAAAAAGACTCGTTCATTCCTTCTATCTTTAGCTCTCATGCATCTCCACTCTTGAATGTGAGCTCATCATAGCCATAAACATGCATCAATAATCCTTGCCCATGTGGTAGCCATTCAAGCCTCCAATTTGCTTAATCCAAAAAACTATGGTGATCCAAAAATTGCTTTTGTGCTCTTTGATCCTTCAAATATGCTTTGATGAAGATACAAATTTTAAAGCTATGTTTTTAAACCTCTCCTTCAACAATATGCTAAAAACATTTCCATACGAATCTTGATTACACAAGTTTGAGTACATTTCTAAGTTTCCATGGTGACATTAAGTTGTGCAGATAGTTTTGATAGCCTTGAAGCTTTGTACGAATATGTAGCCTCATGTGATCTTCACAGATGGGAGACCATATATGATGAACAAAAATTCCTATACTACATTTTGTAGGCTCTAAGTGGAAAAATTACATCTAAAAAAAGTATCGATGGGCATATCAATGTGCTAGAAATTCCATTTAGAAGTGAATTCCATGCTATAGATTGACTTTGATAGTTCTTACAAGTCCATGAATTTTGATGTGATTTGTTGAGAGCGATTTTTTTCCCTAATTTTCAAATTTGACGAACTTTCAATGCTATCATGTATTTTCTTGATTTCTTCCAAACTTTGCAAATGAAATCCCTTTCACATCCTTGAAATCTCTTGGACATTCTTGGATAATTTAGGATAGATTGATCAAATGTGTCCCTTGGCCTTCACAAGTGAAAGAGGAGAGAAAATCTAGACAATGCCACTATAGTGCAACAATAGCACATACACAAACACATATATGGACAAATCATATATGGAGGCAGGATCTGATGTGGGGACAATGGGAGGAATCAAAGAGTGCCACTCATTAAGGGTTCATGCACACTATTATATACAGATATTT
This sequence comes from Ceratopteris richardii, assembly GCA_020310875.1. Taxonomy (NCBI): domain Eukaryota; kingdom Viridiplantae; phylum Streptophyta; class Polypodiopsida; order Polypodiales; family Pteridaceae; genus Ceratopteris; species Ceratopteris richardii. Next base: position 52,489,702 of record CM035420.1, on the reverse strand, counting down.
GGTCAAGCTCCACCTTTGCCTTCCAAGGGTTCAGTCATGAAAGCTCTAGTCTACTAGCTAAATCTATTCATATAATTTCATGTCTTTTATCTATCTCATGTAAGCATATTAGTCATATATTTACTTGATTGTACTTAAGTTCTATTGGGTTTCTACAAAATTCCAATACCTCTATCACACATAAGATGCAATTTGCATTGACATACTCAAAATTAAGCAAAGAAGTTAGAGTCAAAGGGTTTCACCTGTCCATTGTCCAATAGATTGATTGTTGTCACATACATTCATCTTCATAATCATCTCCAATGTGAGTCCTTTTTCTTCGTGCTCTTAGTTTGATTACATGTATCGATCTTAAAATCAAAACACAAACACTAAGTACTTATACATTTATGCAAACAAAATTGCTTTCAAAATTGTAGATTTCATGTCAAACTCAGTTTTCTTTTCCAATACATGTCCATCGTCTAGTGCTCACTGAAAAAGTTGTAGAGAAACCAACATTCTATTCCATTGATTATTGAAACTTTTTTGAAAATATTATATTTTTGAACAAGCCACTTCATTTGCTTATTCATCCTTTTCAACATCAATCTTTGTACATATATACTATAGATTTGATGAATTTCAAAAAAGAGCAATCAAGGATAACTACTCGTATGCTTAATTCTCTCAAATGTATTGTACAAAGATGCAATAAGAATCTATGAGGAATTTATGCACGTATTCTTATTCTTCTAAGCTTTTGGCCTTTGCGTGTAACAGATTTCTCCTCTTTGCAAGAGCTGAACCTCAGTAATTGCACTTCTCTGAAGACGCTTTCTTGTCTTCCGTCGTGTCTCCAGAAACTTAATTTGAGAGAATGCACAGAACTTGAAACTGTCAGCTTCGATGCCCTTAAGAATTTGAGGATCCTGAACATTACCTCTCCTCTCTTGAACCGTCTACCTAAGGAAATAAAAAGTAAGTGAACAGTGAATGAACAATACATTCATTCCCATCTCTCTCTCTCTCTCTCTCTCTCTCTCTCTCTCTCTCTCTCTCTCTCTCTCTCTCTCTCTCTCTCTCTCTCTCATATTTGCGGTTTGTCTATGTTGAATTTCCATTACAGGTCTTCACTCTCTGAGCATTGTCACGAACAATACGAGATTATGAGTGAAGTATGAAGACCAGGAAATCAAATTTTTACACGGCTTTCATTCACGCTTGATGTTTTAGAGATTCAAAACTGGAAATCTTCACAAAGGGAAAGATACATAAGTACATGTCTCTACAGGAAAACTTGTTTACTACATGGCTTAAAACACTTTCTGTGTGGCATTTTATTGCCCCTTTTTTTGTACCGCTTCTTTATAGAGACAATAAATAAGAATAGATCTTTCGTCTTTTAAACTTGTAACCTTTTGCATCAATGCGGGAATCCTATTTTGAATTACAACATGACAATAGCCCTAGGTACTACAGTACATCTATGCATGCATGCACACGTATATATGCATGCAAAAACACACATGCACACACACACACATTTACACATGTACACACATGTGCACACATATACACATACATGTACACATGTAAACACGTACACTCACATACACACACATGTATACACAGTCACAAAGCTAAGCACACAGTACATGTACAGGAAAAATACCAATCCTTGATACAGAATACATAAGGTTTACATCAATGGTCACAACACACAAAGATCGTTGAACGGGATTCCCTTTGCTTCACAGTAGTGGATAAATAGCGTACAGGATTGAATGCTATGGAAAGATTTAGCACATTAGTGGAAACTGAGCACATTAGTGGAAATTGAGGTGCAAAAGTCCACCAGGAGCTTGAGAGTGGTTCTATTGTGACTCATTGCTATGTTGATGAGCTTGAAATTGATGTTGATGATTTCTTTCCATATCATTATCGGCAAAATTATATCTCCTTGTTTGCTGTCCGTAGGGCGAGCTAAGAAAAAGACTATAAAAGAAACAGACTGTATGAATCAGAGAAAAGATCTGTACATAGCTTTGCGATCTAAACTGAATCCAAATTCACCAGGGGTAAACGAAGATCTTTAGGCATGTAAAAGCTGTATAAATCCATTGGGATGTGAGTATAATCAAAACAAAATCTGGTTCACAAGTAAGTTACATCGTATAAGAAGATGCATGACGGGGTCAAATGGAGGATAATTCTGAAGATAAGGTAATAGAGGAAAGGCGGATGCTTCTAATTATGTCACGTAATTAGCTTTGCATGCGTATTTAAGTTTCAGTATAAATTTTCAACCATTCTAATTCAAGCATTCCTTGAGTCAACCATTTGTATGAAGATGCATTTGCTGATGGAGCCATTTGAGGCTGCTTCTTAAACATCGAGTATATAACTATTGTTACCAATCCCTTCATCTTGCAAAATTTTCATCTTTACATTTGCATCAAGCATACATAAGAAAATTTGGGTCTCGTCGGAGCACCTAAGAAATCTTTGTGTTGCATGAAGAGGAGCTAATTGTGGACTATGCATGCAAAAATGGGCCTTGTAGAGTTTTTTGGAACTAAGAAAATATTTGATGGAGCCATATGAAGCAATTTATTTCACACCATCTCCTTCACTTCCACTCAAAGTCATGTTGATTTCCAAAGAATTTATTGTTGCCAGGAAATATTTCAAAATTCACTCGAAACATCTCAAGTATATTGCAATGTACTTTCTTTCGAGTATTCATATATCATCTATGTTGTAGATCTACACTTAAAACCTTTGTTCCATGAACGTTTATACTAGGCACACGAACCCATCCTCATGCAAAATTGCATTAATAAGCATAGCACTCCCATTAGTCTCTATCTCAAATGTCCCAAACATTTGACAATATGAAATAGATTGTTCAATAGCCTTAAAACTTTTTTTGTAAGTCAAGCTTACATGCGGATGTATTTCTGTCTTGAAGGAAGTGACTTAGCAATATTTCTAAGTCTCAGTATGCTATAATATGATTTTACAAATACACTAAACGTCAAATGAATAGTTGGAATTTTCCCTCATCTCTAGGAATAGCCTACTCTAAAGTAAATACAAGGCCGAAAGGTCCAAGGAGAATTTGTAACTTCCCTTTGTAGCCTTAGTGGCCTCAGAAGCAATCTCATAGAAGGTTGAGTTAGGGAAACAATTGAATTTATGAGACTATGAAGATTGAACCCAAGAGACTTTGTGCACATAGAGTAGACTCTAAGCCATTTTTCAATGCAAGTTATTTAATTTAAAATGCTATCCCCTACATGGGGAACCAATATCTTCAAGATAGAAAACTTTTGATCTTAACTCGATATACACAGATAGATCCCTAGTCACACCTAAATGTAGTTCTTTGAGAATATGCAAAGAAATAATAAAAGATTGGAAAGAAATTTACTAGAGGTTATTAGATTTCTAACAAGCCAAAATACTACAAGAAATCAGTGAGATATGACTAATAAAATCTATGCAACACTCGGAGCAATATGGAACACTCACACAAAAACCTATGTGCTAGATATGGCTACAAAAACTTCATTCAACACACTTAAGAAAGCAAGCGAGGGATTTCTTAGCTTAGGGGCCTACTAGATTACTTCCCATGAATCTCTAAGAGCACATACATATGTGGTACCTACATTTCAAAGTTGATTGTGTGTAGATATAGAGATGGAAATATTCCCTATTAGTTAGGAATCACGTTTGCTAAATTATAGGGAATCGGTAACACCTAAGTGTGATTCAAATTTTAGATATGGATGGGGGAATTCAAATTCAAATTGATTCATGATGTCTCTTTCTTGACATATTTCTTCATGAGGCTCCATGTTGCATCCATATGATGGTCAAATTCAGACTAAGGTTGAAGCTTGTATTTCAACACTCCCCCTCAAGCTTCAAGTTTCACTTATTCATCCTAGCTCCAACAATCCAATGCCTTTCTTGAACTCTCCTAGCTTCATTGAGTTCAAACATTTGGTAAATGTGCCAGCACATTGATCCTTGTTATTTATATGCTGAACTTAAACTTCTTTAGCTAGAACCTTCTATTTGATGTAATGATAGTGTACCTTTATGCGTTTACTTCTAGCATGGAACATGGAAGTGGCCAGTAGGTACAAACTAGTCCTATTGTCACACATGATTGGAAATTGATTAATATGCATGTCTCACTCAGTCATTAGCTCCTTGAGTGACATAAGCGCATAAGTCACTTGAATTAATACCCTATATTCAACTTCATATTGAAAATGTGCACTATGCAAGATCTAGGTGGAAAAAAGGGTCAAAAGAACTTAATGTGAACAAAAGTCATGAGTCATATCACTTACGCTAGTTTCAAGGTCAGCCCAAATAGTCATGAGGTGGTGGAAAAATTCGGAAAGGCATCGAGATGTTCCAAAGATGAAGTTGTGCTGCAAAACCTTGCTTCACACCAGCCAAGAACAAGTTGTGGAGAGTGTAGTAGACCCCTTGCGCTTCCCAAGTATTGTTGGTGCAGACCAATCACCAATTGAATGTTTGAAGACTAAAGAATGAAGGATGAGATCAATTCTTGAAACTTGGAAGGAAGACACATTCAGAATATGTGAGGAATGTACACATATGTACATAGTTCACTTAGATCTTTGATTAGTCATAGACTTGTACAAATTTATCTATAAATACCATGAAAATGTCGAGGCGTGATATGAGAGCATATGTGAGAATAGATGGGAGTCCAGAATGAGGAAGATAGATGTCATGAGACATGTGAAAAATTAGTTGAGTTTCCTCTCATCACTCAACTGTAATTTTTCTGAGTTAATGAAGAAATATTGCGCCCGATCTTTTCGTGTCTGCTCCGTCTGTGTTTGATCAATTGAGAAATCCTTTTGAGGATATCTAAGTTGTTAGTCAATGAGTCTGTGACCTGAGTTTCAGAGTCTAATTGCAAACATGCTAGGAGAATTGTAAGTAGGAACATTCATATGTGTTGAATGTTTACAGTTCTCTGAAACAGGCGCAAATTTTGAGTTTAATCTTTTGGTCAGATCTCACTCCATAGTTTAAAGTTTTGTGCAAGTAAGCACTTAATCTTTAAGTTAGAAGATGATCTACTTGTGGCTAGAAGCATTTGCTTAAACGGGTTTTGTACTGAGAGAATTGAAGTTAAGAAGTTAGGGGTGTCTAAATCGACTTCTCAGAAGTACAGATTCAGACATAGGTAACTTGTGAAGTTGATTTCTCAAGTTATACTAAACCTTTTGAAGAACTTTAACTTGGAGGAGGTGCGCAATCTCTAGGCGACACTCCATACAAAATTTCATCAAAAACTTTACACGTTTGATAGGTCAATGTGAAGAAATAGTGCAGCAGACTTTCTGTGTTTCATCTTCTTCACAGAATTTGTCAATTTTTGATAATTTGGAGCTTGGACCTCTAATTTAGTGAAGGTTTTGACTTACTCTTGATATAGAGGTGTTCTAAATTCAAGAGTAGGTTATTCTTTTGGAGATTAACACTCTCCATCAGTGGTATCAGAGCAGGAGATATCAAATCAAGGAAAGGAAGGTCCCGACTGCTGCAGATTCAAGAAATTCAACAATTGAAGAACTAAAAGGTGAAAGTTTGAAGGCAAAGCAAGAGGAGGAGATCATACGACATCAAGAAAGGCAAAAGGAGTCTAATTCGAAGTAAAGGTACATATATTGTTCATAAAGTTTGAAGATTTCAATACACAGGTAGACACAAGATGGGAGATTCTCTACAGATAGAGAAATTGGATAGGGAAAACTATCCTGCATGGTCAATGAGGATGGAAGCTCATCTTATGAGCAAAGATTTAATTGCTTACATCACAGGAGAAGAAGAGAATCCACAGTTCAGAGATCCTAGTGTTCCAACTAGGGAAGAATTGGCAGATCTGAAAAGTTGGATGAAGAAAGATGCTCAAGCTAGGAGCATTATCTATATGGGAGTCAATGATTACTTGTTACCTCATATTAGAGGTCTTGAAAGTGCAACTGACATATGGAATGCTTTGGAGGAGCATTTCCAGAACACTACAAAGTCAAGGAAAGCATCCTTATGGGCAGAGTTTACTACCTTCAAGAAGAAGGCCTCTCAATCCATTTCAGACTATGTGACAAGAATGAAAGACATTGCAGATGCATTAGGAGCTGTTGATGAGGACATTGAGGAGGATAAATTGGTAAGGCAAATCCTTAGAGGGTTGAGAGGTGATGACAAATGGAAGCCATTTATTTTGTCTACAGAGTTATCACTTGACCATTTCACTCCTGATTTAAATCAATTGCTAGGTCATATGCTAACATTTGAGCAGGATGTTAAAGGAGATTGTGACAAGAGTGCAGGTCATGCAATGTACTCAAAGGACAAGAAGAAGAATAGCAAAGGAAAACAACAAGCAGGTGAAGATGAAGGAACAACTACTCAAGCCAACTTCCTAAGAGGAAGAGGAGGTGGCAAAGGTAGAGGAAGAGGCAGGAACAACAAAGATGGAGGCAAAGCTTGCTGGATTTGTGGTAAGACAAATCACTTAGCTAATGATTGTTGGCATAATAATCAGAATAATGGTGGATACAATCAAAATTATAATTCAAGAGGAAGAGGTGGCAGAAATCAAAGAGGTAATTACAGAGGTAGAGGTGGAAGGAATTACTTTGGAAGAAATGCAGGTAGAGGATTCCAAAGTCAACAATACAACAACACCTACTACAATTATGCTTCAGATCAAAAGGAAGATTCAACATTGATAATGTATGCAACTTGTGAAAGGCAGAATGAAGATCAAAGAGTTTTCTACATTGACTCAGGGTGTAGCAATCACCTGAGTGGTAACATATCTTTGATGACTGATTTGGAGAGTAAAGTTTTTAATCATGTTGTTCAAACAGGTGACAACACAAAGCACAATGTGAAGTCAATTGGATCAGTGAAGGCCAAGGATGGAAGCACCTTATTGAGTAAGGTCTTGTATGTTCCTACAATCCCTAAGAATTTGATAAGTGTAGGACAAATTGTTGAAAAGGGATATGAAGTAAGGTTCACTAATGATGGAGTATATGTGGAAGACCCTAGCCAAGGGTATAAACAGATTGTTTTAGGAAAAAAAGAAGGAAGATTATTTACATTGAAGATTCAAGGCAACATTGGTCATGCTATGTTCACATATGGAGGACATAAGATCTCTGAGTTAGATCTTTGGCACAAGAGGCTTGGACATTTCAATGAAAGAGGTATTAAAGATATGGTTAACAATGGTTCAGTGCTTGGATTGCCTAATGTTGCAGGTCAACATATGACATACAAATGTGAGGCATGTCAATTAGGTAAGGCTCATAAACATTCCTATTCCAAGCATGGTTTTATGTACTCAGAGAAGCTTGAGTTGGTACACACAGATGTGTGGGGACCATCAAAAGATTTCAGTATAAATGGATCAAGGTATTATGTGATTTATGTTGATGATGCTACTAGATGGATCACTATCTATGTGATCAAAGATAAGTCAGAAGTGTTTAATACATTTAAACACTATCATGCATATGCAGAAAGAATTACAGGTCATAAGTTGAAAAGACTAAGGTCAGATGGAGGGGGAGAGTATTTCTCAAATGAGTTCAGTGATTACTTATGGAATGCAGGTATAAAAAGGGAAGTTACTTGCAGGTACTCTCCTCAACAAAATGGTGTTGCAGAAAGGAGAAATAGAACTCTTGTTGAGTTTGCAAGATCCATGATGAAGGAGAAAAATTGCCCTAATTATTTGTGGGCTGAGGCTGTAAATACAGCCACTTATTTGGTCAATAGATTACCATGTAAAGCCTTGCAGGGTATGACACCATATGAGGCTTGGTGGGGTAAGAGACCTACCTTGGATCATTGCAGAGTTTTTGGGTGTGTGGCATATGCATATGTGCCATCACAATTAAGACACAAATTGGAACCCAAAGCTGAAAAGTATGTTTTCATTGGCTATGATGACAAGCAGATGGGCTATAGATTGTGGAGTCCATCAACAAAACAATTTATGGTTTCTAAAGATGTTACATTTGATGAGCAAAGCACTTGGTATGCAGGTACAATTAATATCAATACAGGTGATGAAGAAGAAGTGAGTCAAAGAAAAGGTAAATCAAAAGTTCAGATATTTGATGAGCAAGAGAATAATGAAGTGCAGGTTGAAGTGGAAGAAGCCCCAAGATTTGATCCTGAACATGAAGAACCAGAAACCTCAAGAAGTGGAGAGCTTAGGAGGTCTACAAGGAATAGGTGGCAACCTACAAGGTATAGTTATGATACTTCATTTCTAGCCACAAAAGATTATGCTTATATGGTGAATACAGATGAAGACCCTTCTACATATGAAGAGGCAAAAGGTAAGGAAAAATGGGAGAAAGCTATGCAGGAAGAATATGATGCACTATTGGAGAATCAAACATGGGATTTGGTTCCTAAACCAAATAGTCAGAAAATCATTGGATGCAAGTGGGTCTACAAGACCAAGAGATTTGCAGATGGAAGAGTGTCTAGATACAAAGCTAGACTTGTTGTCAAAGGGTTTGCTCAGACTTATGGTGTTGACTATGATGAGACTTATAGTCCTGTGGCAAAGATGACAACCATAAGGACACTTATTGCTATTGCTGCATGTAAAGGTTGGAAGCTATGTCAACTTGATGTGAAGAATGCTTTTTTGAATGGTTATATTTCAGATGATGTATTCATGGAGCAACCTCAAGGGTTCAGAGATAAAAGGTATCCAGATCATGTGTGTAAGCTCAAGAGAGCTTTGTATGGCTTGAAGCAGGCCCCAAGGGCATGGAACTATAGACTTGTGAAGTTCCTAAAGGAACTTGGATTTCAGGTGTCTAAAGCAGATAGTAGCTTGCTTGTCAAAGCAAGTGATAATGGTTTCATATACATGTGCATATATGTTGATGATATAATCCTTACAAGTACAGATGAAGAAGGAATACAAAGGCTCAAGAGGCAAATGGAAAAAGAGTTCAAGATAAGTGACTTGGGAGACTTGTCATACTTCTTGGGCATGGAGATTACATATACTCAACATGGAGTACTTGTGACCCAAGAAAGGTATTTGAAGAACTTGTTAATCAAGTTTAAAATGGATGATTGCAGGGTAGCATCTACACCAATGGAGGTGAATCACAAATTGAGTAAGTATGGAGGTGAAGAATTTAAGGACATGAGACAATATCAGAGTTTGGTTGGTAGCCTTATCTATGCTACTTTAACTAGACCTGATTTATCATATGCAGTAGGGGTTTTGTCTCAATTCATGCATTGTCCTAGAAAAGAGCATTGGATTGCAGGTCAAAGAGTGTTGAGGTACATTAAGGGTACACTCAATGAAGGTTTGTATTATGGGTTTACCTCAGATACAAATATCAAAATTTATAGTGATGCAGATTGGGCAGGTAACCCAGATGACAGAAGGTCAACCTTTGGATATATGTGTTATGTGGGAGATAAACTTATCTCATGGTGTTCCAAGAAGCAACATACAGTTTCTTTATCTTCTACAGAAGCAGAATATAGGCATGGTTGAAGCTGCAAAGGAAGTAATTTGGGTCAAGACATTGATGAAGAGTTTTGACATTGTGCATGGGATACCAATTATATATGGAGATAACATGAGTTCATTGTATTTAGCTGCTAATCCTGTTTTTCATGCCAGGACCAAACATATTGAGATACAGTATCACTTTCTAAGAGAGAAGGTGATGGATAAGGAGATTGAAGTCATACATACTTCAACAAAAGATCAGATAGCTGATATGCTTACAAAGAGCTTGGATGGACCAAAGCTACAGAAGTTTAAAGACATGGCAGGTATAAAGAAGAAAGGAGAAACCTCAATTGATGATTGAGGGGGAGCTGTTGGTGCAGACCAATCACCAATTGAATGTTTGAAGACTAAAGAATGAAGGATGAGATCAATTCTTGAAACTTGGAAGGAAGACACATTCAGAATATGTGAGGAATGTACACATATGTACATAGATCACTTAGATCTTTGATTAGTCATAGACTTGTACAAATTTATCTATAAATACCATGAAAATGTCGAGGCGTGATATGAGAGCATATGTGAGAATAGATGGGAGTCCAGAATGAGGAAGATAGATGTCATGAGACATGTGAAAAATTAGTTGAGTTTCCTCTCATCACTCAACTGTAATTTTTCTGAGTTAATGAAGAAATATTGAGCCCGATCTTTTCGTGTCTGCTCCGTCTGTGTTTGATCAATTGAGAAATCCTTTTGAGGATATCTAAGTTGTTAGTCAATGAGTCTGTGACCTGAGTTTCAGAGTCTAATTGCAAACAGGCTAGGAGAATTGTAAGTAGGAACATTCATATGTGTTGAATGTTTACAGTTCTCTGAAACAGGCGCAAATTTCGAGTTTAATCTTTTGGTCAGATCTCACTCCATAGTTTAAAGTTTTGTGCAAGTAAGCACTTAATCTTTAAGTTAGAAGATGATCTACTCGTGGCTAGAAGCATTTGCTTAAACGGGTTTTGTACTGAGAGAATTGAAGTTAAGAAGTTAGGGGTGTCTAAATCGACTTCTCAGAAGTACAGATTCAGACATAGGTAACTTGTGAAGTTGATTTCTCAAGTTATACTAAACCTTTTGAAGAACTTTAACTTGGAGGAGGTGCGCAATCTCTAGGCGACACTCCATACAAAATTTCATCAAAAACTTTACACGTTTGATAGGTCAATGTGAAGAAATAGTGCAGCAGACTTTCTGTGTTTCATCTTCTTCACAAAATTTGTCAGTTTTTGATAATTTGGAGCTTGGACCTCTAATTTAGTGAAGGTTTTGACTTACTCTTGATATAGAGGTGTTCTAAATTCAAGAGTAGGTTATTCTTTTGGAGATTAACACTCTCCATCAAGTATCACAAATAATCACCTATGTGCTTTGGAGCATGATCCTTTAATCAATGGATCAAAATAGATGAGCATAAAGTTTAATCATGAGCTAAGACTTGCTATTTTGGTCTCTGCACATGTTGAGTAAAATGAACGGTGCTCTCAACCTAAAAGCAATTGACTAAGTTACTTTTGGGAGTATCCAATTAACTTAGATAGCTACTAATCACAAGTCATTTCAATAAAAAAGATCAATTTTACACTAAGAATGATGCTTAGAAAGTTGGAAGACTAGCCCTTCATTTTCAAGCTGATATAGTATAAATAGTAGTGAGCAGAGATGTGAAGATATCTCAAGATTGAGAAATGGGATGACAACAAAACTTTGTAACTATCAAATAGAAAATATGAAATAAATCTAAAGCATTTTAAATCACATCATATGATTAAGTATGCAGTGAGAACAGGCTCTACAAAGTTCACTATTCTAAGATGATCATAGCAGAGAAGTGAAGTAGAGATGTGATCAATGTATATTTATTAAATCACATATAAATACAATGTCATTGGGAATCTATAATTACAAAATGTGAGGGTAGTGAAGTGGATATAGAAGGAGCTCACTAATCACAAGAACCCTTCTCAAATGATCTTCAAATCAGGCTCTAATTCACACGAGATTTTGATCCATCTTTATAGCTAGAGTTGGAGCCAACTTTTTGAATTCCAATTCAAGCTCTCACCATAACGTGAGTCCTAAACTTTACGACTTACTTTCTCATCAATAAAATACCAAAAATTTGAGATTTGATTCCTCCTAACTCCTCCCAGGGTTAGTGCAATTAACATATGCACTTTTCCAAGGATAAAAATGAACTAACTTTTTACAAGAGAATAGTCATATGTAACTATATGAAATAAATGCTAGTTGTACAAGTATGTAGGCTTGGACTCATTTGCACCAACAGATCCCCCTCAAGCCTATCATACTTGGTCTTCATTCCTCCTTGATTTTCTGCAAGCCAAAGATCATCTTGAACCTATTCATCTTAGTTCCATCCAAAGATTTTGTGAGCATATCAATGTCCTTGCTAAGTAGCTTCTGTCTTACATAATGATAGTGCACCTTAATGTGCTTAGTCCTTGCATGATACAGAGGATTAACAACCAAATGAAATGAACTAATGTTATCTACAAAGATCATTGGATTTTAGGTATGTATCCCCAATTTTGAGTAGATTATCTTTAACCACATTGTTTCTTATGTTGCATTGACTAAGCCTCTATATTTTGCTTCAGTTGATGACAATGCTATAGTTGGTTGTTTCTTTGATGACAATGATATAAGCTTTGAACCTGCAAAAGATAAGTAGCCGGAAGTGCTCATCCTATCATCTTTTGAGCCAGCCCAATCTGCATGAGAATGCATCTTGATATCCAAATCAGAAGTGAATGGATTAAAAAAACCTTCATTTATGGTACACTTTAGATATTTTAAGATCCTCTTGGCAACTTCCAAGTGAGGTTTTCTTGGTGTATGCATAAGTTGTCTTTATGTACTTACTCTATAACATATGTCCACTCTTGTTAGGGTTGCATAATTGAGACTTCCAATAAGCCTTTGATAACCTCTAATATCTTCAAGTAGTTCTCCCTCATAAGAACTGAGCTTGTGATTGAGTTCCATGGGTTTACCTGCAACCTTAGTGTTCTCCATATTGAATTTAATGAGCATATCATGAGTATACTTCCTCTGAGTAATAAAGACACCATAATATATATCTACAAGTTCTACTCCAAGAAAGTATGTTAACAAACCAAGATCACTAATTTTAAACTCTTCCATCATGTGAGCTTTGCCTTGATTGATGCCATTGGCATCATTCCCTATAATGATAATGGCATCCACATAAACACATAGGTAAATAACTTTTGAGTTACTCTTCTTTATGAACAAAGAAGAATCTGCTTTGCTAGCAACAAATCCTTGATCTCGCATATATGTGGTAAGCCGAGGGCTCCAAGCTCTAGGAGCTTGGTTCAAACCATAGAATGCTTTCCTTAGCTTGCATACATGGTCTGGTTTGTCCTTGCTTTCATACCCTAGTGGTTGAGCCATGTAAACTTCTTCTAAGATCCATCCATTTTGGAATGCATTTTTAACATCTAACTGATACAAGTTCCAATTCTTTGAAGCAGCAATACTTATTAAAACCCTGATTGTTGGCATCTTAGCAATGGGTGAGAAGGTCACCTCATAATCCACTCCATGGGTTTGAGAAAACCCTTTTTTCTACTAGACTTGCTTTATACATGTTGATTGAACCATCTGAATTCTTCTTGACTTTGTAAATCCACCTAGATCCTATTACCTTCATGCTTGGTTTGTTGGAACCAAATCCCAAGTATTGTTCTCATGAAGGGCTTCAATTTCTTCCTGCATAGCCTCTCTCCATTCTTTCTTCTTACTGGCTTATTCAAATGAAGAAGATTCTTCTAACATAGAGTCTTTAGTCATGTATATAGAATGCTTGGTGACTATGTCATAGCCATACCTTATGGGTTTTTACTCTCGCTTCATTAGATGACTCTGGAATGTCTTCCAATTTTTTGAACTTTGTCTTTCCCTTCAACTTCCAAGCTTTAAAGTCAACCTGGTCCTCATCTTATGAGTTGACATCTTCTGGTATTTGTGCTTCTTCTTGAGTCAGAGTTGGAAAATCACTTTTCAAGTCATAGGGTAGCTTAATTTTCTAGGAACCATTTTCAAAACATGAATTATTTTCACCAAACACTACATCCCTACTAACTATGAATCCTTTGTTAATGCGATTGTAAAACCTATGTCCTTTCTGGTTTTGGCCATAGGCAATGAATATACACTTTTTAGCTTTTGCATCAAGCTTCCCTCTAATTCATGAGGGTATATGTGCATAAGAAATGCACCCAAAGATTTCACAATTGTTTGAGGAAGGTCTCCTGCCATTCCATGCCTCATAGGGTGTCATTCCATCTAGGGTCTTGGATGGAAGCCTATTAATTAAGTATGTGGCTGTGGAAACAACCTCTACCCATAGGTAATTTGAAAGTTTCTTTTCATTCAACATTGATCTTGCAGCCTCTACTATTAGTATATTCCTCCTCTCTACCACTCCATTTTCTTCTGGAGTGTATCTTGTTGTGACCTCTCTCTATAAACCTTTTTCCTGTAAGAATGAGCCAAACTCATGTACAAAATACTCAACACCTCCATTAGATCTGAGCCTCTTCAAAAATCTACCTATTTGGTTCTCAACCAATGCCAAATACTTCTTGAAACAAGTGAAGACTTCATATTCATGCTTCATGAAGTAAAAAATTGTGCATCTACTATAATCATCTATGAATGAAACATAGTACCTTGACAGTGAGATTGATGGCTCTCTTCTAGGACCCCACACATCTCTACGCATAAGCTCAAAGTAGTCTTCATACATGTAGCCTTTTATGTTGAATGGTTGCTTGTGAGATTTGCCAAATTGTCATGCCCCACATTTGTAAACCATGTATTTCTTGGACACATTTGGAATGCTGAGCACATTCTGATCCCTACATATTTTCTTTAGTGTTCTTTCACCTATATGACCTAGCCTTTTATGCCATATCTCTAGTTCACATAGGGTTTGATCTTTGTAATTGAAGAGTGCAATGTTTCTAGTATCTTCAACTTCAAATGTAAAGAGTCTACTAGATTTCTCACCTTTTTCAATTCTCGTCAAGCCTTGTTGAGTGTCCTCCACATATGCCCCATGCCTTGTGAATCTAACATGTAATCCCTTCTCAACAATCTGCCCAATAGTGATTAGGTTTTTTGTTATGGTTAGCACATATAATACATTACTTAAAAGGTTCATGTTACCATGAGAACATGAAATTTCCAATCTAGTGTCATCACCTATCTGCACTTCATGCTTTCAAGATTAGATACGAATGGTGCACTTTGAGCCACATGATTGGAACAACCACAATCAATATAGAAAAGATGTTCATCATCTTTACCTTGCTTGGATGTCATGTTCATGATCAGTAGAGAATCCTCTTGGTCCTTTGTGTAGTTGTTATAATATCTTCTACCTCTAAAGCCTCCTTGATAGTTGTTGTTGTAGCCTTGGTTATATTTGTGATGGTAATGCTTACTCCATTTTTGAACCTGCCTCTAGATTGTCCATAGCCTCTTCTATGGAAGCCTCTTCCTCTCTGATTCCTTGTGTTCTTGAAACACTCATCTATGGTATGATTGGTCAAGCCATAGATACTGCATGGTGAGGAGTTGTATGATCTCCCCCTGCCTTGATTTCCTCCTTTGCCCCTTCCTCTAGTATCTCTTTTCGTTTCCCATGAAGTTCACTTGAGAGGTACTTGCCACTTCTTCATTCTTTTTACCTTTGCCATTATCTTTAATTTTATTTCTATCTGTGTAAAGGGAGAAAAATTGATTACCTCTATATTTGTCTCCATTCTTATTGCTTTGTCCCTTGTGTGAAGAGTTTCCCCATAAATGCGTTGAGGTAAGGTATTTTCATATCCATATATAGCTCCATTGTTGTGATGGATTGCCACTTATCATCAACTTTGAAGCCATTTATGATCTACCTTACTATCTACTCCTCTTCTATTTCTTCTCCAATGCTCTCAAGTTGGTCACCTAAATCCTTCATCTTGGTTACATAGTACACTTTGCTTTGGTTTCTTCTTCAAGGTTGTGAACTCCATCCAAAGCTGGTTCTTCCTATCCCTTGTATTTGATGAGAAGTATGAAGAAAGTAATTCCCAAGTCTCTTAGGAGGTCTTGCAATAGCTAACATGAGCTAATAAGAAATCAAATATTGAGGTAAGCATATATGACTTGGCTAGAGCATCCTTTGCACACCATGTAGTTAGCCTTTCTTGCTCTTCTCTTGTAGGTTGATGTTTGCTCCTGAATGTTGGCATTTCTTCATCTCTTGAGATGTATCCATACAAGCTCCTTCCTTGGAGGTAGGCTTGCATCCCTAGGGACCATGCTCCATAGTGGCCCCTACCCAATTCACATGTCAATGAATGATGGAAATCCATCTACCATCTTGCTTTGATGCTGCTCTGATACCATTGTTGGAGGAGATGGTGGATAGAATCCAGAGATGAAGTGGTGCTACAGAACCCTGCTTCACACCAACCAAGAACAAGTTGTGGAGAGTGTAGTAGATCCCATGAGCTTCCCAAGCATCCCATATAATCACCTATGTGCTTTGGAGCATTATCCTTTAATCAATGGATCAAAATAGATGAGGAGAAATTTCAACCATGAGCTAAGACTTGCTATTTTGGTCTCTACACATGTTCAATAAAAAGAGGAGTTCTCCCAAAATGCTAGTAGTTGACTAAGTTCCTTTTGCGAGTATCTGATTAACATAATTAGCTACCAATGACAAGTTATTGCAATAAAAAAGATCAATTTTACACTAAGAAGGATGCTTAGCAAGTTGGAAGACTAGCCCCACTTTTTTGGGCTCCTACAATATGGAGACTAGTGAGCAGAGATGTGAAGATATCTCCAGATTGAGAAAAGCAATGAGAATGATACTTTGTAGCTATGAAATAGACAGTATGCAGAATCTATAGAATTTTAAATCACATCTAATGATTACATATTCATTGAGAAAAATCTCTAAGACATTCAGTGTTTTGAGAAGATCATAGTAGAGAAGTGAAGTAGAGATGTGATCAATGTATAATATGTATTAAATCACATGGAAATACAATGTCATTGGCAATGTATAATTTCACAATGTGAGGGTAGTGAAGTGGCTATAGAATGAGCTCACTAATCACAAGAACCCTTCTCAAATGATCTCTTAATTAGGCTCTAATCCATGCAAGACTTTGATCCATTTTTATAGCTAGAGTTGGAGCCAACTTTCTGAATTTGAATTCAAGCTCTCACCATAAAGTGAGTCCTAAACTTTAGGACTTATTTTCTCATCAATCAACTACCAATAATTCGAGATTTGATTCCTCCTAACTCCTCGTGGGGTTAGTGCAATTAACATATGCACTTCTACAAGGATAAAAGAAAAATTGATTTTTTACAAGAGCATAGTCATATGTGACTATATGAAATAAATGTTAGTTGTCCAAGTATGTAGCCTTGGACTCATTTGGCCAACATCAAAATCTATAAAGAAGGTGAAGAGTCATCAAATGCATGGAAGTCTTGTAGTTCATTGAAGACAAACAAACATATACTCAACGAGGCTCAAGGAGAGAGTCATCCATGGCACAAGGAGCGGAAACAGAGTAGTCCAAGCTAGGAAAATGTAGAAGAGGACATTACATGGATAGAGAAGGAGAAAGGAGGAGCTATGAAGCCCACACCCCCTCTAGTCTCTTGTAGGTATAAACATAATGTGCTTATAATAGTTGTAAATCTTTGTGTACATATCCAATTCAAGAGATTTAAGGTGCATTTTGTGGCTTATATAGTTTCTTATGTTCCCTAAGAGGGCTTCTTGAAATCATATTTATATATAGAGAAATTGGTGTATCTCTTTAACCCTAATTTCTACATATCATACATCTTTTTATAGTCTATCTTATATAGAGTTGTTGATTGACCTAAACAGATCCATTTGAGGTGTTCTATAGCTTTTTGGAAAGCTTATGAAACACGATTTGTGTGTCTAAGAGCTTAGGTTATTTGGATTATTTAAACACAAGTGAATTAGATTTTTTCTATAGGGTAGCATGAAAGGTGTATAAAGGGGCCTACATATTGGGTTCATTTCACTTCTAGTGTGCAATCTAAGGGATTAAATTCCATAACTTGATATCAAAGCGGGAAAAATCATTTGTAGGATCTATAGGAAAGACACAAAACCTTGGACATCAGGGCAAAGAGGTACATTTCAATGTAACCCTAATTTACCACTCGTTATGGAAGATCTAGGTCAAAAAGTTGAGTTGCTTGACAAAGATTTATGGCCTATTGTGTGTGGATATGAAGATAATCTAGATGTGGATCCCTAAGATCCAAAGGTCACCAATCAAGAATTAAAGATGTTGAAGGATTGGGAGGAAACCAATAGGAGAGCTATCTTCTACATATCATAGGTAATCGCTAACACTCTGATTGCTCATATATCAGAGTTTGATCATGCTAGAGATGATTGGGAGGCCTTAGAGAACACATATGCCACTTCCACAAGAAGTAGAAAGATGCACGTTAAGAATGAACTCCATTCTTTGAACAAGGGTAGTGGTCAATCTATTGCTGACTAAACTATGAGGGTAAGGGAGTTGAGGGAGCCATTGGCATCCATTAGTTGTAAAGTAGATGAGGAAGACCTTTTGCAGATTACTACCCATAGGGTGAGAGGAGAAGACAAGTGTAAACCCCTCATTACTACCATCTTGTATAGAGATCCTCTATCAACTCTTGAGGAATTCATCCCACACCTAGTGGCAGAAGAGGTTGCCATAGGAGATACATCCAAGAAGGATGGTCACTCATAGGTCCTTCATGCTAGCAAACACAAAGGCAAGAGTGACAAGAAGGCGAAAGGAGGAAAAAGAAAATGGATCAATTCCAAGGAAGAAAATTCAGATTCAGAAGGAGATAGCAAGGCATCATCTCCAAGGAAAGGCAAGGATGGCAAAGGGAAGAATAACCCTCATCAAGGTAAAACTTGTGTTATGTGTGGTAAGAAAAATCATATTTCTTTAAATATTTGGTTCAAGGATGAAAAACCAAAGAAGAAGGAGCAAGGCAACTATGATAACAACTCCAAGAAAGATGATGAGAAGGAGGCCCTCCTCGCCATGAGAAATGGCTACACTAGTGATCCCAAGGACACAAAGTGGTACATAGACTCTCGATGCTCTTATCACATGCCATGTATGGAGGAATATTATGTTCATATGTAGGTCCTAAGCTCAAAAGGTTGTGTGGAAATAGGAGATAACACCAAGCAACCCATTACACATGTGGGAGATGTGAAGCTAGGTGACGGTAAATTTTTCAAGACTCTTAAAGATGTGCTCCATGCTCCATCGATTTCCAAGAGCCTTATCTTTGTAGGATAGATGGTTGACAGAGGTATGCAGATTGTATTTGATGCAAAAGGGTGCATCTTGAATCAAGGAGGCAAGGTCATTTCCCAGGGAAGGAAAGATGGCAGATTGTTCACACAAGATGTTGCTCCTACACACAACAAGGTATGTTGTGTGATGATTGGTAACAAAAGGATTGCCGAGATTGATCTTTGGCACAAAAGGATAGGAGATATCAATATTTCCAAGATAAAAAGCATGTGCAAAGTAGGTTTCATGCAGGGACTAGAGAATCTTGAAGGTCAAGGTCTACATGCATTTTATGATGCTTGTCACCTAGGTAAGCAAGCAAGGAAGCCATTTCTAAGGCATGAGTATAGGTTCTCTAAGCTTTTGGAGCTTCTACACTTAGATGTATGGGCCCCTAGCAGAGAGGCTTCATTGGGAGGAGTTAGGTACTTAGTCACTTTCATTGATGACCACTCAAGAAAGGTATGGCTATATGTTATCAAGAAAAATCAGAAGTGTTTTTGTGCTTTCAAAAGTTTAGGTCCCTTCTTGAGAAAGAATTTAATGCATACATCAAAACACATAGGATAGATGGAAGGGGAGAGTATTTCCCCAAGGAATTCACAAAGTACTTGCAAGAAAATGGCATAAAAAGGCACTTTACATATAGGTACAATCCTCAACAAAATGGTGTTGTAGAGAGGAAGAATATGCATTTGGTTGAGATAGCTAGATGTCTCAAAAATGAAGGTATGTTACCGTTCTCTTATTGGGATGGGGCTGTGAATACAGCTTGTTACTTGAAAAACAAGGTTTCAATAGGTGGTGTGCAAAAATTGAGTTCACATGAAGTCTATTATGGAAAGAAACCAATCATGGAGCACCTCAAGGTATTTGGATGTGTATGCTTTGTTCATGTTCTAGTGAAGTGAGAACAAAGTTAGAGCCCAAGAGTAAGAAATGTGTGTTCATTGGCTACTCAAATAAGAAAAAATGCTATATATGCTACAAACCTCTCTCAAAGAAGCTATATGTTTCAAGAGATGTTGTGTTTGATGAATCAAGGTCATGGTATGGAGACAATGGCAAGGTAAAGTTGGATGAAGAGGATCAAGAGGAGTATGCAGACTTTGATGTGTAGATTCAACCTCAAGAGTAAATCACAATCACTAAAGTAGAGGCTTCTAAATCTAAGTACACTCATTTGATCACTCTTACACTTATTATTATGAAAGACCATCCCCTACATCAAAGTATAGAAGGTGGCAAGAGACAAACTTTGACACTAGGGAAGCTCAAGAGGAGTCAGAAGAGGAAGAGCTTGAGGATTTCAGTACTCCTAATGTACCTTGATAGACTCAAGAAGCAATATCCCAAAGGTCAAGAGAGGAGTTCTAAAAGGAAGAAAGCACCCAAACAAAGGTATACATATGGTTCTTTCATGGCAAAGCACTATGCATACATGATGAATGTGATTGCAGATCAATAGCCAGATTCTTATGAGGAGCCATAGACCAAACCAGAGTGGAGGAAGGCTATGTTTGAAGAGTTCAAAGCTCTTAAGGAGAGAAACACTTGAGAACTAGTACCCAAAAAGGAATATATGAAGTTATTCCAAAACAGGTGAGTGTACACAACTAAGAGGAATGAAAATGGTAGCTTGGGAGGGTACAAGGCTA
Source organism: Ceratopteris richardii (assembly GCA_020310875.1). Classification (NCBI taxonomy): domain Eukaryota; kingdom Viridiplantae; phylum Streptophyta; class Polypodiopsida; order Polypodiales; family Pteridaceae; genus Ceratopteris; species Ceratopteris richardii. Next base: position 52,469,018 of record CM035420.1, on the reverse strand, counting down.
GACTAGTAGCCAAAGGCTTCACATAGACACAAAAGGTGGATTATGAGGAGACTTTTAGCCCTGTGGCAAAAAAGGCTACCATTAGAGCTCTCATAGCCCTATGTGCAGCAAGGAGGTGGCCTATCTGCCAGATGGACATAAAGAAAACTTTCTTGAATGGTGAGTTACAAGAAGAGGTGTTCATCAAACAACCTCAAGGCTATGTAGATCCACAATTTCTATCTATGTTTGCAAGTTGAATAAGGCCTTGTATGGTCTAAAGCAAGCTCCAAGGGCTTGGAATGAGAGGCTAGGGCACTTCTTGAAGAGATGTGGTTTCTTTCAAAGTGATGCAAATCCATCCTTGTATGTGAAGAAGACAAATGACAAGATATGTTTGATATGAATATACGTGGATGATCTTCTTGTGATAGGTCATGATGATGCAGGGATAAGGAATATCAAAGAAAATCTTGGAAGAGAGTTCAAAATCTAAGATTTAGGTGTGCTAAAGTACTTTCTTGCCATTGAGGTGATCTACGGGAAAGATGGCATGTGTCTCTCTCAAAAGACGTATCTTCTAGATGTGTTCTTTAGGTTTGGCATGACAAATTGCAAACCAATAGCTCAACATATGGGTTCAATTGTCAAGTTAAGCAAGCAACATGGTAATAAGCTAGAAGACCTTACACTATACAAAAGCATTGTGGGATCATTGATCTATGCTACATTCACAAGGCCTGACTTGTGCTACATTGTTGGAGTTCTATCTATCTTCCACTAAAACATCATAGCTAACCAGAATGCAAATTATACCAAAAAAAAGATTACATTGCTTTCTCATCTTTTTTTTTGCATGCCAACTCATGCACTAATGCATATGCGAGACAAACAAAGACACGAAAGCACCATATGGCTTGCAACCATGTCAAGCCTCATATGGAGTGATGGATTGTAGTGCTTTAATGGGACACTTGTTAAGTACATTTTTTGCACACATAACAACCACATTTTTTGCACACATAACAACCTCAAGCCAAAAGTATGTGGTAAACCATGAATTTTGATCATAAACCTCACCATTTCCATGATAGACATGTTTTATCTTTTAGCAAATAAATGTTGTTGAGGTTTTTATGGCACTCTACAGTAATGTTCTATCGCATGCACAATTGGAAATGCATTTAAATCAAAAGACATGTAATCTCTTCTTAACCAAAATGAATGCTGCCGAATTTACATGTTGATAGATTTTCAGCCATAATGAGGAACAATTTAAAGCATATAAACACTTTCAAATTTCTTATCAATGGATAGACCCATGCATGCATAAAAAAAGAATCAGTAAAAGTTCCAATGTATGGATAGTCCCTAAATAAAACAGTCTACATAGGACCACATACATCATTATGAACAAGCTGCTATTTATAGTAACATGAGCTGAAACATCTTTGGGAAAGGTGGAATGTTGCATTTTTTTTCAAAATTGTAGACTTCACAAACATGTTTAGAAGCTGCTTGAAGTTTGGGAAAAGAGGATACCATTTGAAATTTTTGCAATCATAGCAAAATAGTAAAAATTAAATGACCAAAAGTGTGCATGCCAAAGCTTTGCATATGAAAAAGCTTGATAATCATGAATTGCACATGCTTATTCATTAACAGATTTTGTGTGCTTATATGAGCTTATACTATCTAGGTCATAAAATGCCAAAAGTAAGAATAATATCACCATAGGAGGGATCATAAACTTTACAAATATGATCAACAAATTTGACAACCAAGATGATCTTGGGTAGTGCTGAAATTAGAACATAATTTTCGTGATCCGTGGAACATATAAAGCATCTAGCAACGTGAAAGAAATTAAAGGCAATTTTTGGAATGATGTTTCCTAATTCGATTACAAGATAAGAGGAGTTGGTTGCAAATGTGAGAATATGTTCTATAGGGGTATTCTCAAGTGAACTGAAGAAACTACATTCAGGTAATTGTTTGGTTTCCCTACTATCAAAGTACCAAATATCTACGTCTACTACAAACATAGAGTGCTCATGAGAAGCAAAATCATAAGTAATAAATGTCCCATTCTTCATTCCAAACATGATAACTAGACTTTTTTTTAGGTGTAGGTGCTTCCCCAACAACCATTCAAGCCTCTTTCTTCTTTTCCTCTTTTTCAACTAGTTTATGACAACTCTTTATGACATTATTATTTGCCTACACTACTTGCAAAACATTTTCTGTTTATTTGGTTTCTTTTCATCTTTTTCTTCCTTTTTTGAGTAGATTTCTACTTATTAGTATATGAGCTCTATTTACCTTTATGCATGTGACTAGCTAAGAACACTTGATCTCCAACATGCATACTTGACTTTTTCTGCCTGGACTAATCTTCTTGCAATAAATAGAGAATAATTGCTCAAATATTAAGACATTTGTGTCACGTTTCATCATCCCTTTAAATATTAGAAGAAAAAATCTAATATGAATAAGACACTGTTAAAAACATTCTGCACAAGTGAAGTATTTGGAAAGATTTCATAAGTAGAATGAAATGATTATTCAAATCTTTAATGTTTGACAAAAACTATCCATAGAATCTCCTTTATTCATTTTTTCACTCTCAAATTGTTCTTGGAGGTAAGAAATATGAGCCTCTTTTCTTTCTTGCTATAATGTTGTCAAAGTATCCCAAGCATCCTTTGCTGACTTGCAAGAGAAAATGTGAGCGATAATGGCATATGTTAGTTGTCAAGGCAAGTTAAGTCACAAGGGAGCATGAGGCAAGGAAGGGAGAGATAGGAGAGCCAAAAAGATGAGCAAGGAGGACCAATAAGATAAAGTAGCCAATTCCAATCAGAGGAGGGATAGGCCAAATCAATAATTTTCACACATCCATTACAAATACAAATACAAATAATGATTTGCATACTAAGCCTAATTGTAAATATCCGTTTTGATAGTTCAAACTCCGTTTTGTTCGTTCCTAGGAATCCTCAAACTTTGGGAGTGTTAGAAGAAACCTTTCATCAAGATTATTAATCTTTAGAGCTCATTTGATCCTTCAAAATAGCTTAGGAGCCTTTCTTTTAACTAGGTTGGACACTAGGTTTGAACTAGGCAAAGTTAGTCAAAAACTATAAAAAGATATAGAAAGCTCATTTTTGGGGAGATCTAGTTGTAGAGTGGATCTATTCATGACCATTATATACTTCCTTTGAGCATTGTGTACGTGTGTGCATGATAGTGTGCTTCAGACTCATGCACATGTGCATTCCACTTGCTCTTAGTCTTTATATCAACGTCGCATGATCTCTACATATTAATAATTACGAGGTAGATTTCCTCATGTTGGCTCTCACCATTGTGCTAGGGTGGTACCAAATTTGCCACCGTTGTCAAGGACTAGGCTTTGAGTTTGAGCGTGTGATCATAAGATCTAGAGATTTAAGATTGGAATCATAGTTAATCTTCTCTATTCTTTATCTTTTTCCTTCTTCATGATCATCCCTACCCTCCCTCCTATACCCCTACATCCATCTCCATCATCGCAAAAATTCCACCTTCTTGGTTATATCACCACCTCCATTTTTTCCCTCATTTTATTTTTTTGGTGCTATTACTCCCAGCCTAAATGCTTGATCATTTATCCTAAGACTAATATTTCCATTCATGTATTAGCACATGAATGATCTCTTGTAAAAGATGAAGTTTTTACTCCTTGTAAAAGTGCACATATGGAATCATATCAATCACGAATACTTAGGAAAAGCTTTTCACAAATTATTGGTGATGTAGATGGAGATTGAGATCCTAAAATCTAGGGATAATTTTGGTAGAAGTTTGAATTTCAAATTCAAAAAGAGCTCCAACTTCAGCTATAAAAGAGGACTTCAAATGTTGCGTAGTGTGAGCCCGATTCAAAGAGATATCAGTGAGAATTAAGTGACATATTGAGCTTGCACCTTAGATCTATCATTGCCCTCACATTGTTCAATCATTCATTGCCAATGTCAATGTCATGTATGTACATTAATACATATAGTTTTCTTATATCTCATATCTTCTTCTCTATCATATACCACTTAGAATAGTAAGCTTCACAAATCTATTTCTCAGTGTATACTTAATCATTTTCCGTTATTTAAGTTGCTAGAGATTCCATATATGCTCTATTTTCGTGCTACAAAGTTTCATCTTTATTGCCTAGCCAATCTTGCGTTATGAGCAAAACATTGCTCACTGGTCTGCATACTATTAGTGCCCAAAAATGTCAGAATGCATCTCCAACTTGCTAAGCATCATTCTTTGATTATGGTCCATCATTTCAAGTGAAATAAATTGAAAAAGCTATTTATCCTAGTTAATTAGATATGTCCCAAATTATTTTACTCAATTGCTAGTAGAAAAGGAGTACTTTTCATTTCTTTGAGAAGGTGTAGTGACCAAAATAGCAAGTTATGGTCCATAGTTGAAACTCATAATCATCTATTTTAATCCAATGATTTAAGGATCATATTCTAGAGTACTTTGGTGATTATTTTTGCTTCCTAGAAAGCTTGAGAGTTCTATTTTGCACTGCTCAATGCAATTTTGGTTGGTGAGAAGCAGGAATTTGCAGCACCATCTCATCTGTAGAAGGTGTCCACCATCTCCTCCAATAGGGGTATCAGAGCAAAATCAAGGTAAGTTGGGAGATGGATTTCCATCAATCATTGAAGAATTGGACAAGGCAACTATCCAGCATGGTCTCTTAGGATAAAGGGTTATCTCCAAGGATGATGCTTGTATGGATACATATCTAGAGATTAAGAAATTCCAACCCTTAGAAGCAAACATCAACCTAAAAGAGAAGAGCAAGAGAGACTAGATGCATGGTGTGCAAAGGATGCTCTAGCCAGGACTTATATATTGCATTCAATATCCGATTTCTTATTACCTCATATTATGAATTGCAAGACTTCCCAAGAGACTCGGGAAGTACTATCTTCATATGTCTCATCAAATTCAAGGGCTAGGAAGAACCAGCTTAGGATGGAGTTCACAACCTTGAAGAAGCAACCAAAGCAAAGTATTGGAGAAGAAATGGAAGAGGAGTAGATGGTAAAGCATATCATAAATTTCATCAAGGCTAATGACAAATGGGACTCCTTTACCATAGCAATGGACCTATATATGGACATGTAGATACCTAACCTCAATACAGTAATGGGGCAACTCTTCACACATGAGACAAAGCTCAACAATAATGGAGATAGTTCTAGAGGTTATCAATGATCTACCCTTTACATAGATAAAAATAAGAGTAAAGATAAAGGCAAAGGTAAGAGGAATGAAGAAGAGGCAAGTACCTCCAAAGTGAATTTCACACATAGAGGAAGAGCTACTAGAGGAAGGGGCAGAGGAGGAAAGCAAGGCAGGGGGAGACCATACAACTCTTCACCTTGCAACATTTGTGGCTTGACCAATCATGCCATAGATGAATGCTTCAAGAACACAAAGAATTAGAGAGGAAGAGGCTTCCACAGAGAAGGCTATGGACAATCAAGAGGTAGGTTCAACAATGGAAGAAACAACTACCATCACAATTACAACCAAGGCTGCAACAAAAACTATCAAGGATGCTTCAAAGGAAGAATAGACTATAACTACTATACAGATGATCGAGAGGATTCCCTACTAATCATGAATATGATAGCCAAGCAAGGTAAAGATGATGATTACATATTCTATATTGATTCTAGTTGCTCCAATCATGTAGCAAGAAATGTAGCATTGTTGTTTGATCTTGAAGAACCTAAAGGAAAGCATGAAGTCGAGACATGTGATGACACTAGGCACTAGATAAAGAAGATTAGAAATGTTAAAGCATCTCATGGTAACATGTATCTTCTAAGTAGGGTATTGTATGTGAAAATAACAGAAAACCTAATCAGTTTTGGATAGATTGTTGAGAAGGGTCTATAGGTTAGATTCACAAGGCATGGAGCATATCTAGAAGATCCTCAGCAAGACTTCAAGGCAATCACAAAAGGTGAGAAATCTGGTAGACTTTTTACTATTGAAGTTGAAGATACAAGGAATATTGCTCTCTTCAATTACAAAGATCAAACCCTATCTGAATTGGAGATATGGCATAAGAGACTACGTCATGTAGATGAAAGGACATTGAAGCAAATATTCAAGGATCAAAGTGTGCTTGGCATTCCAAATGTGTCCAAGCAACACATAATTTACAAATGTGGAGCATGCCAACTTGACAAATTATCACATAGGCAACCATTGAATAAAAGAGGATACATGTATGAAGACTATTTGGAGCTTCTGTACACACATGTGTGGTGTCCTAGCAAAGAACCATCAATCTTAGGGTCAAGGTATTATATTTCATTCATAGATGACTATATTAGATGGACAATAATTTATTTTATGAAGCATAAAGATGAATTCTTCACTTGTTTCAAGAAATATTGGGCATTGGTTGAAAATCAAATAGTAGAAGCTTGAAGAGGCTCATATCTAATGGAGGGGGTGAGTATTTCTCACATGAGTTTGACTCCTTCTTACAAGACAGAGGCATAAAGAGAGAGATTACAACAAGATACACTCCTGAATAGAATGGAGTGGCAGAGAGAAAAATAGATTAATAGTAGAAGATGCAAGATCAATAGTAGATTAAAAAGCTTCCTAATTATCTTTGGGGAGAGGCTGTTTCCACAGTCACTTTTCTAATCAATAGGCTTCCATCCAAGTCTCTGGATGGAATGACACCTTATGAGGCATGGAATGGCAAGGATCATTCTTTAGATCATTGTAATAGCTTTGGTTGCATTTCTTATGCACATATAGCCTCACAGATTAGGGGAAAACTTGATCCAAAAGCTGAAAGATGTGTATTCATTGGCTATGATCAGGATCAGAAAGGATATAGGCTATATAATCCCACTCACAAAGGATTTATAGTTAGTAGAGATGTGGTATTTGATGAAAATAACTCCTGGTTTGAAGATGATTGCATGAAAATAAAGCTACCCTATGATTTGGAAAGTGATTTTCCAAATTCGATTCAAGAAGAACCACATATATCAGAGGATGTCAACTCACAAGATGAAGAAAAGATTGATTTCAAATCTTGGAAATTAAAGAGCAAGAAAAGTTTAAACAGTTGGAAGACTTTCCATAGTCGTCTAATCAAACACTTAGAAGATCTCAAAGGGAGAGTAGGAAACCTATATCTATGGATATGACACATCAGTAGTCACCAAGCATTCTATATAGATGGCAAAAGATTCTATGTCAAAAGAACCTTATTCATTTCAAGAAGCCAACAAGAAAGAAGAATGGAGAAAAGCTATGCAAGAAGAAACTGAAGCAGATCAAGAGAATAACACGGGATTCGGTTCCCAAAAAACCATTCATGAAGGTAATAGGATCCAAGTGGATTTACAAATTGAAAAATAATTTAGATGGGACACTCAATAGGTATAAACCAAGGCTAGTAGCAAAGGGGTTTGCTCAAACCCATGGATTGGATTATGAGGAGACTTTTTCACCTGTAGCAAAGATGCCAACTATTAGAGTTTTGGCAAGTATTGCTACTTCATAGAATTGGAATTTGTACCAATTAGATGTTAAAAATGCATTCCTTAATGGATGGATTTCTAAAGAGGTCTAGATGGCTCAACCACTAGGATATGAAGATAAAGACAAACCTAATTATGCATGTAAATTAAGAAAAGCACTATATGTTTTAAAGCAAATTCCTAGAGCTTCGAACCATAGGCTTATCACATACTTGCAGGACCAAGCCTTTGCTGCAAGCAAGGCAGATTCTTCATTGTTCATTAAGAAGAATAATTTAGAAGTTATTTTTCTATGTGTTTATGTGGATGATATCATTATTATAGGGAATGATGTCAATGGCATCAAGAAGATCAAAGCTCAGATGAAGGAAGAGTTCAAGATCAATGATCTTGCATTGCTTTCATATTTTCTTGGTTTAGAGATTGTTTATACATATTCTAGTGTTTTCATTACTCAGAGGAAGTATATCCATGATATGCTAGTTAAGTTCAAGATGGCAAATTCAAAAAGTGCAGGTAAACCCATGGAATTCAACCACAAACTAAATACTAATGAAGAAGAGCTACTTGAAGACATTACAGGTTATCAAAGTCTTGATGGAAGTCTCAATTATGCAACCCTAACAAGAGTGGACATATGCTATGGAGTACATTGAGTCAGTTCATGCATACACCACAAAATCCTCACATGGAAGCTACCAAAAGGATCTTAAAGTATTTGAATGGTACCATAAATGAAGGGGTATTTTATCCATTCACATCTGACTTGGATATCAAGCTATACTCTCATGAAGATTGGGCTGGTTCAAAAGATGATAGGAGGAGCACCTCTGGCTACTTATCTTTGGAGGATCAAAGTTGATTTCATGGTCATTAAAGAAACAATGAACTATGGCACTATCATCAACTGAAGCTGAATATAGAGGCCTAGCAAATGCAAGACAAGAGCCAATGTGGTTAAAACTACTCTACTCAAATTTAGGGCTACATACATACACTCCAATGATATTTGGAGATAACACTAGCTCACTTCAAATGGCTGCTAATCATGTATATCATGCAAGGACTAAGCACATTGAAGCGCATTATCATTATGCAAGAGAGAAGCTACTTAGCAAGGACATACAATTGTCCTATGTATCAACCAATGTGCAATGTGCACATATGCTAATGAAATCTTTGGATGGAACTAAATTAGGTAGATTCAAGATAATGATTGGTTTGCAGAAGATTAAAGAGAATTGAAGCCCAAACATGTTAGACTTGAGGGGGAGTTGTTGGTGCAATAACTCCAAGCCTAAATGCTTGATCATTTATCCAAGGACTACTATGTGCATTCATGTATTAGCACATGAATGATGTCTTATAAAAGATGACGTTTTTACTCCTTGTAAAATTGCTCATATGGAATCACTTCAATCAAGAATACTTAGGAGAATATTTTCACAAATTATTGGTGAGGTAGATGGAGATTGAGATCCTAAAATCTAGTGATACTTTTGCTAGAAGTTCTAATTTCAAATTCAAAAACAGCTCCAACTTTAGCTCTTTCACTATAAAAGAGGACTTCAAAAGTTGCATAGTATCAGCCCAATTGGAAGAGATTTCAATGGGAATTGAGTGGCATATTGAGCTCACACCGTAGCTCTATCATTGGACTCACATTCTGCAATCATTCATTGCCAATGTTTATCTTATCTACGTGCATTGATACATATAGTTTTCTTATATCTCATATCTTCATCTCTATCATGTACCACCCGAAATAGTATGTTTCACTAATGTATTTCGAATTTCATACTTAATGGTTTTCAATGATGTACATTGTTCTAGAATCCTTTTGTTGTCTATGTTCTTGCTACAAAGTTTTGTATTTTTTGCCTTAGCCAATCTCGAGGTATAAGCAAAACATTGCTCACTGGTCTACATATTGTTAGTGCCCGAAAATGTTGGGATACATCTCCAACTTGCTAAACATCATTCTCTGAGTATGGCTCATCATTTCAAGTGAAATAACTTGCAAACATTAGCTACCCTAGTTAATTAGATATTTCTTAAAGGATTTTACTCAATTGCTAGCATAGGAGTACTGTTCATTTCTTTGAGCAGGTGTAGTGGCCAAAATAGCAAGTTTTTGTCCATAGTTGAAACTCCTATTCATTGCTTTTGATCTAATGATTTGAGGATCATATTCCAAAGTACTTGGGTGATTATTTTGCTTGCTAGAAAGCTCATGAGGCCTTCTTTGCACTTTCTCAACTCAAGTTTGACTGGTGTGAAGTAGGAATTTGCAGCACCATCTCATGTCTAGAAGGTGTCCACCATCTCCTCCACCACATTTGTGTGAGAGAGCAAGAGAACAATCTACTGCATTGTATTTTATATTTTTCTATGAGATTTGGGCTAGGTACTAGCATTATTATTATTCTTATTATTATTATTATTATTATTATTATTATTATTAGTAGTAGTAGTAGTAGTAGTAGTAGTAGTAGTAGTAGTAGTAGTAGTAGTAGTAGTAGTAGTAGTAGTAGTAGTAGTAGTAGTAGTAGCAGCAGGTGTGTCAGCAAGTAGGATGGCTTTGTTCATGCATCTCGAGAAGATGATATTTGTCTATCATGATAGACATACAATTGGGGTATTTTGTAAATAGAAGTATAGAAATATAAGCTTCACTATGTGCACATCATGAGTCTATAAACGTTTTGCAAAAATAGGATTTTGTTTTTCCATCACGATAGAGAGCTACTTATCAATGATAGATGATAAATAGACATAGATGAAAAACTTTTTCCATCACAATAGACTACTTTTCCATCATGAAAAATGCACTAATGAACGTTTACTCCATCATGATAAACAAAACACCTCACAAACAGTGTCCATTGCAAGATACATGATAGAGAGGCAGATATTGGTCCATGAATGTAGAAAAAAGGCACGATAGATTTTTTTCCATCATGATAGACGACCCCTGGGATAGACTCTATCCATTGTGACACACAGAGCCTCTCCATCACGATAGAGAAGGAAAATAGGAATTTTTTTGGGTTTTTGATTTTCTATCAATTTTTGGCCTAATTTTGTGGAAATTTTGTAGATACTTGGTACAGCTCAGAAAGGCTAAGTCAAGAAAACCCTAATCTGAAAATTGATCCAAAGAAACATCAAAGTATGAAAAAAACAACTTAAGTGTTTCTTATGATGCACATTAAAAGACAAGAAAATATATAAACAAGAAATAAAAAAACAAGTGGTTGCTATAAAAGAATCCAGCCACGTGGTTGTACTTGGTTACTTAGGCCAATCATCAAATCATATGAACCTTAGGTTTAGTAGATACCTAGGATGGGATAGACAAAGCATTGGATCATCTAAAGCTAGTGTCAATCACATTGATGTGTCATGGGATTAGTGGCTTAGTGACTATCTTTATAGTTTGAACTAACAAACTAGTAATTCAGAAATGTCACTTAGCATGGATTGACCCACAGAAACTTTAGGGATATCATACTTACAAAACCCTCACGGTCCCCATAAGACTTAGTTTGAGTACATTTGAACCAAATGCTTAGCTGCATACATCTAAGAGGACCATCTGAGGCAATTAGTGGTTGAGCTTAGAAACCTTGATCAACCATTCCAAATTGAATGCTAAATGGTCAAATTTGAAGAGGTTTCTTACATTGATAAGGAAGGAACCATGTACATTGATAAGGAAGGAACCATGTACATTGGCTATGAGACTTAGCAGATAGGAACTAATGAGTCTGGAATAACCATTGTTGAGTCAAAGGTAGGAGACGTGGAATAGGAAAACATTGTAAAAGATCCTAGAA
>CM035420.1:52445114-52447614 GCA_020310875.1 Ceratopteris richardii | reverse complement strand
CCAATGTTCTTTCCTAGGACAATGCATGAATTGAGATAATACCCCAACTGCATATGACAAGTCAGGTCTAGTTAATGTAGCATAGATAAGACTACCAACCAAACTCTGATATTGTTTCATGTCCTTGAAATCTTCACCTCCATATCTACTCAATTTGTGATTCATCTCTATTGGAGTAGGTGCTACCCTGCAATCATTCATTTTAAACTTGATTAACAAGTTTCTCAAATACCTTTCTTGAGTCACATACACTCCATGTTGAGTGTATGAAATCTCCATTCCCAAGAAATATGACAAGTCTCCCAAATCACTAATTTTGAACTCTTTCTCCATTTGCTTCTTTAGGCTTTGAATGCCTTTCTCATCTGTACCTGTAAGAATTATACCATCAACATATATGCACATGTAAATGAACCCATCATCACTTGCTTTAACAAGCAAGCTACTATCTGCTTTTGATACTTAAAATCCAAGTTCTTTTAAGAACTTTACAAGTCTATAGTTCCATGCCCTTGGGGCCTGCTTCAAGCCATACAAAGCTCTCTTGAGCTTACACACATGATCTGGATACCTTCCATCTCTGAATCCTTGAGGTTGCTCCATGAAAACATCATCTGAAATATAACCATTCAAGAAAGCATTCTTCACATCTAATTGACATAATTTCCAACCTTTACATGCAGCAATAGCTATGAGTGTCCTGATAGTTGTCATCTTTGCCAGAGGACTATAAGTCTCATCATAACCAATACCATATGTCTGAGCAAACCCTTTGACAACAAGTCTAGCTTTGTACCTAGACACACTTCCATCTGCAAACCTCTTAGTCTTGTAGACCCATTTGCATCCAATGATCTTCTGGCTATTTGGTTTAGGAACCAAATCCCATGTTTGATTCTCCATTAATGCATCATATTCTTCCTGCATAGCTTTCTCCCAATTTTCTTTACCTTTTGCCTCTTCATATGTAGAAGGGTCTTCATCTGCTTTTATCATGTAAGCATAATCTTTGGTAGCCAAAAAAGAAGTATAAGAGCTATACCTTGTAGGTTGCCACTTGTGTGTTGATGACCTTTTGAGTTCTCCACTCCTTGAGGTTTCTGGTTCTTCACATTCAGGATCAAATCTTGGCATTTCTTCAACTTCAACCTGCACTTAATTATTCTCTTGTTCATCAAATATCTGAACCTTTGATTTACCTTTCTTTTGACTCACAACTTCTTCATCACCTGTATTAATATTGATTGTACCTGCATACCAAGTACCTTGCTCATCAAATGTAACATCCTTAGACACAATGAATTGCTTCGTGGATGGACTCCACAATCTATAACCCATCTGCTTGTCATCATAACCAATAAACACATACTTTTCAGCTTTAGGTTCCAATTTGTGTCTTAATTGTGATGGCACATATGCATATGCCAAACATCCAAATACTTTGCAATCATCTAAGGTAGGTCTCTTACCCCACCATGCCTCATATGGTGTCATACCCTGCAAAGCTTTACATGGTAGCCTATTCACCAAATAAGTAGCTGTATTTACAGCCTCAGCCCATAAATAATTTGGGCAATTTTTCTCCTTCATCATGGATCTTGCAAACTCAACAAGAGTTATATTCCTCCTTTTTGCTACACCATTTTGTTGAGGGGAGTACCTGCAAGTGATTTCCCTTTTTATACCTGCATTCCACAAGTAGTCACTAAACTCATTAGAGAAATACTCTCCCCCTCCATCTGACCTTAGTCTCTTCAACTTATGACCTGTAATTCTCTTTGCATACATATGATAATGTTTGAATGTACTAAATACTTCTAACTTATCTTTGATCACATAGATAGTGATCCATCTGGTAGCATCATCAACATAAATCACATAGTACCTTGAACCATTGATACTGAAATCCTTTGATGGTCCCCACACATCTGTGTGTACCAACTCAAGCTTCTTTGAATACATGAAACCATGCTTGGAGTAAGATTGCTTATGAGCCTTACCTAATTGACATGCCTCACATCTATATGTCATATGTTGACCTGTAACATTAGGCAATCCAAGCACTGAACCATTATTAATCATATCTTTGATACCTCTTTCATTGAAATGTCCAAGCCTTTTGTGCCAAAGATCTAACTCGGAGATTTTATGTCCTCCATAAGTGAACAAGGCATGAACAACATTACCTTGAATCTTCAATGTGAACAATCTTCCTTCTTTCTTCCCTGAAACAATCTGTTTATACCCATTGCTAAGGTCTTCCACAAACACTCCTTCATTAGTGAACCTCACTTCATAATCTTTTTCAACAATTTGTCCTACACTTATCAAATTCTTAGGAATTGTAGGAACATACAAGACCTTATTCAATAAGGTGCTACCATCCTTGGCCTTCACTGATCCAATTGACTTCACATTGTGCTTTGTATTGTCACCTGTTTGAACAACATGGTTAGATACCTTATTCTCCAAATCAATCATCAATGCTATGTTACCACTC
>CM035420.1:52365114-52440114 GCA_020310875.1 Ceratopteris richardii | reverse complement strand
TCTAGAATGCATACTATTAATCCGGAAAAATGTCAGGATGCATCTTTGATTTTCTAAGCATCATTCTCTGCGCATAGTTTATCATTCCAAGTGAAATAACTTGCAAACCTTTACTACCCAAGTGAATTAGATATGCCCAAAAGAATTTTGTTCAATTGTTAGCAGAGAAAAAGAACTGCTCATTTCTCTGAGTAGGTATAATGACCAAAATAACAAGTTTCTGGTTCACAATGAAGCTCCAACTTATCTATTTTGATCTAATGATATGAGGATCTTTCTTCTGAATTACTTGGGTGATTATTTGTGCTTTGTCAATCAAGAGGTCTACTTTTCACTCCTCAACTTTGTTTTTGCTGGTGTGAAGAAGGAATTTGCAAGAACATCTCATCTCTGGAAGGTGTCCACTATCTCCTCCAACCATGATATCAGAGCAACATCAAGGTGAAATGGGAGATAGATTTCCATCATTCACTAATGAATTGGACAGGGGTTGTTATCAAGCCTGGTCCCTAAGGATGAATCTTACCTCCAAGGAAGAAGATTATATGGATACATATTTGGAGATGAAGAAATGCTAACGTTTAGAAGAAAAAACGAATCTACAAGAGAGAAGCAAGAGAGACTAAATGTAGGGTGTGCAAAGGATGCTCTAGCTAGGTCTTACATACTCAATTTAATATCTGAATTTTTCTTACCTCATAGAATTTTAAGACTTCCCGAGAGACTTGGGAAGTACTATCTTCATACTTCTCATGAAATACAAGGGCCAGAAAGAACTAGCTTTGGATGGAGTTCACAACCTTGAAGAAGCAACCAAAGCAAAGTGTAGCTGACTATGTGACCAAGATGAAGGATGTAGCTAATCAACTTCGGAGTATTGGAGAAGAAATAGAAGAGGAGTAGATAGTAAGGCAGATCATAAATGGCATCAAGGCTGATGAAAAATGGGAGTCTTTTACCACAACAATGGACCTATGTATGGATATGCACATACCTGACCTCAATACATTGCTGGGAAAACTCTTCACACATGAGACAAAGCTCAACAAGAATGGAGATATTTCTAGAGGTAATCAATTTTTTGCCCTTTACATAGACAAAAATAAGAGTAAAGATAAAAGCAAAGGTAAGAAAAATGAAGAAGATGCAAAAACCTCCCAAGGCGCTAGGGGAAGAGGTAGTAGAGGAAGGGGTTGAGGAGGAATGCGAGGTAGGGGAGAACATACAATTCTTCACCTTGCACCATTTGTGTCTTCACCAATCATACCATAGATGAATGCTTCACGAATACAAAGAATCAAAGAGGAAGAAGCTTCCACAAAGGAGGCTATGGACAATCAAGAGGCATGTTCAACAATGGAGGAAACAAATACCATCACAATACAACCAAAGATACAACTAAAACTTTCAAGGAAAATTTAGAGGAAGGAAAGACTACAACAACTATACAAATGATCAAGAAGATTCCCTACTAATCATGAATATGATAGCTGTTGGGAAAGATGGATGGATAATCCAAGAAAGTGAGTAGATGCTGCTAAACTTGCTTTGCACCAACCCTCTTTTGCTCCAGAGTTGATAAGTAGACTCCTTTAGCTTCCAAATGACACCAAGAAATGATATATGTTCTGTAGCTCAATGATGAGTAGCACCTCCTTTAATGTCAATCCGGGAAGACGTGAGGATGGTATGAAGACCTCGAGCAAGTGGCGGCACAAGTGCGTGAGTGAGAAGCACACTAGCATGCACACACATACACACACACGCGCACACACGGCAAGACAAAGAGTGAGAATCAATGGAGTTCTTCAATTACTTTCAAAATGCTCTTACAAGTTCGTTTCAATTACAATCTAACCTCAAAAATGAGCTCTCTAGCTCTTTTTATAGTTTTGGCCCTGTCCACACCTAGTGTCCGGCCTAGTTAAAAATTAGGTTCCAGGGCCAATTTGAGGGCTTAAACGGAGTCTAAAAAATACGAAAATTGATATGTAGGTACTTCTAAGGCTCCTCAAGCTCAAGGACTCCTTGGCTTGCACAAAATGGAGCTACAAAACTTTGAAATGGTATTTACAATGATTGTTAGTGATAAGAATCACTGTTAAAAGATGTTGATTTGGGAAAAATTGAAGGGCCTATCTGCCAGATTTGCGTCGACTGCTTTGTCTACTTACTCCTTCACCTTGTTCTGACTCTCTCCGCTGGCTTCCTTGTCTAGTCGGTCCTTGGGTGCCCATACTGCTCTCAACACCCCCCCCTCTCTCGCGTCTGTCATCCCTGACAGACCCTTGTTGCTGGGAGTGTTGGATGTAGTATTCCACAACCTGAGTGGCAAGCTGATGTTCTTGTATGCGTAGTCCTCTGGCCAAATCTATCATCATACCATCCCAATCGATTGGTCCTGGAATGTCCGGATGTGGCAGACGTAACTGATCTGCATGGATCGCTTGTTCTATTGCGAATAGATGTAGCAAATGTGTGGGTTTTGTTGGTGCATGACAATCATCAATTGAAGGATTATGGAGAAATGAAGTCAAGGAGTCAAGAAGGAAACAAAGTCAGATGGTTGAAGGAAGGACATTTTCAGAAAACTCAAAGATATGTACACATATGTACATTAGCTGACTTATACACTTGTTTAAGTCATACACTTGTATATATTCATCTATAAATATGTTTGAAAATGTCGGGCAAAGAGAGCAGAAGAGATTTGAGAATAGGGAGAGAGAAATTAGTGTCATTAGACACATGAAGAGTGAGTGAATTGTCCATCCTCACTTAGATGTAAATTTTCTGAGAAATCGAAAAATTTTGCGCCCGATATTTTGCTGTCTGCTCCCTCTGTGTTTAATCTTTTGAAGAATCCTTTTGCACGTATCTAAGTCCATAGCTAATCTATCTATGGCTAGAATTTGAGAGGTTAATTGTAATCAGGCTGTGAGAATTTTGATTAGGAACATTCATATGTAAGAATGTTCTTACAATCGAGAAATCTGGCGCACATTTCATCTTCAATGAAATGATCATTGCTCAGTCTACAGTGTAAAGTTTTACACAAATGAGGGCTTAAAATTTAAGTTGGAAGGTAAGCCATCTATGGCTAGAAGATCTTGATCAAACGGGTTCAGATTTGGGAGAACCAGTGCTAAGAAGTTGCAGGTGTCAAAGTCGCCATTGCAGAGAAGCACTTTCAGACATAGGTAAAGTGTTTCACACATTTCTCAGTGTGTACTTAATCTTTTTGAGAGATTTAACTTGGCAAAGTTGCGCAACCTTAAGGCAAAGTGTTGTGCAAAGTTTTATCAAAAACTTTACAGGATTGATTAGTCAATGAGTGACTAATGTGCAGCAGACTTTTCTGAAGAAACTGAAATTTTCAGAATAATCAATTTTCTGATAATTTGGTGAAGATTCTCTAAATTAGGTGGAGTCTAAAGTTGATCTTGATATAGAGGTGATCTAAATTCAAGGTTAACTTGTTCTTTTGGAGATTAACACTCTCCATCAGTGGTATCAGAGCAGGTTGTGTCAAAATTGAAGTGAAGAAGACTCCGACTATTGCAGAAATACAAAACTTTACATTTTGAAGGTGCAGAAGGGTAAAGGTTGAAGAAAGATCAAAGGAAGACATACAAAGAGCATCAAAAGGATCAGAAGGAGCAACATTCGAAGTAAAGGTACATTTATTATCAGTAAAGGTTAAAGATTTGAAGTTACAGGTGAAGTAAAGATGGGAGATAGTCTCCAAATTGAAAAATTGGATAGAGAGAACTATCCTGCATGGTCTATGAGGATGGAAGCTCACCTTATGAGCAAAGATCTGATAGGATACATCACAAGAGATGAAGAAAAGCCAGAATTCAGAGATCCTAGTGTTCCAACTAGGGAGGAGCTTGCAGATTTAAAGAATTGGATGAAGAAGGATGCTCAAGCAAGAAGCATCATCTACATGGCAGTCAATGACTATTTGCTTCCTCACATTAGAGGACTTGAAAGTGCTTGTGACATTTGGAATGCTTTGGAAGAGCATTTCCAAAATACAACCAAATCAAGGAAGGCTTCACTATGGGCAGAGTTTACTACCTTCAAGAAGAAGGCCTCACAATCAATTTCTGATTATGTGACAAAGATGAAGGACATTGCAGATTCTTTAGGTGCAGTTGATGAAGATATTGAAGAAGACAAATTGGTAAGACAAATACTCACAGGACTAAGAGGAGATGAGAAATGGAAGCCTTTCATTTTATCTACAGAACTTTCGTTAGATCACTTTACTCCTGATTTGAATCAATTGTTAGGTCATATGCTAACTTTTGAGAATGATATCAAAGGAGATGTTGATAAGAGTGCAGGTCATGCAATGTATTCTAAAGACAAGAAGAAAGTCAACAAAGGGAAGCAACAATCAGGTGAAGAAGAAGGTACATCAAACCAAGCAAACTTCATAAGAGGAAGAGGAAATGGCAGAAGTAGAGGAAGAGACAGAAACAACAAAGATAATGCAAGAGCTTGTTGGATATGTGGTAAGACCAATCATCTATCTCATGATTGTTGGCATAATAATCAAAACAATGGTAATTATCAGAACTTTAATCAAAGAGGAAGAGGAGGTAGATTTCAGAGAGGAAATTTCAGAGGTAGAGGTGGTAGGAATTCTTTTCGAAGAGGTGGTGGAAGAAACTACCAAAGTCAATCCTATAATAACACCTACTACAACTATGCATCAGATCAAAAGGAGGATTCGACTCTCATTATGAATACATGTGAAACCTCACATGAGGACATGAGAGTGTTCTATATTGATTCAGGATGTAGTAATCATTTAAGTGGAAATATTGCTTTGATGACTGACCTAGATCATAATGCAATTAATCATACAGTGCAGACAGGTGATAATACAAAGCATAAGGTAAAGTCAATTGGTTCAGTCAAAGCTAAGGATGGGAGCACTCTTCTGAGTAAGGTACTTTATGTTCCCACAATTCCAAAGAATTTGATCAGTGTAGGTCAAATTGTGGAAAAAGGATATGAGGTAAGGTTCACAAATGATGGAGTTTATGTGGAAGACCCTAGTCAAGGGTATAAACAAGTTATTGCAGGAAAGAAAGAAGGAAGGCTTTTCACATTGAAGGTACAAGGAAATGTTGGACATGCTATGTTCACATATGGAGAGCAGAAGGTGTCAGAATTGGATCTTTGGCACAAAAGACTTGGACACTTTAATGAAAGAGGTATCAAAGAAATGATTAACAATGATTTAGTGCTTGGAATGCCTAACATTGCAGGTCAACACATGACATACAGATGTGAGGCATGTCAATTAGGTAAGGCTCATAAGCAATCCTATTCCAAGCATGGATTTATGTATTCAGAAAGACTTGAATTGGTGCATACAGATGTGTGGGGTCCTTCAAAGGACTTTAGTATAAATGGTTCAAGATATTATGTCATATATGTTGATGATGCTACCAGGTGGATCACAATTTATGTGATTAAGGAAAAGTCAGAAGTGTTTAATACATTTAAACACTATCATGCATATGCAGAAAGGATTACAGGTCAAAAATTGAGGAGACTAAGGTCAGATGGAGGGGGAGAGTATTTTTCAAATGAGTTCAATGATTATTTGTGGAATGCAGGTATAAAGAGAGAAGTTACTTGCAGGTACTCTCCTCAACAAAATGGGGTAGCAGAAAGAAGAAATAGGACTCTTGTTGAGTTTGCAAGGTCCATGATGAAAGAGAAGAATTGCCCAAATTATTTGTGGGCTGAGGCTGTTAATACAGCTACATATTTGGTTAATAGATTGCCTTGTAAAGCTTTGCAGGGTATGACACCATATGAAGCTTGGTGGGGTAAGAAACCTACCTTGGATCATTGCAGAATATTTGGATGCTTGGCATATGCATATGTGCCATCTCAATTGAGGCATAAGTTGGAGCCTAAGGCAGAGAAGTATGTATTCATTGGTTATGATGATAAGCAAATGGGATACAGGTTGTGGAGTCCATCCACAAAGCAATTTATTGTATCCAAGGATGTTACATTTGATGAGCAAGGTACTTGGTATGCAGGTAAATATAATGTACATGCAGATGATGAAGAAGTAGTGGAACAAAGAAAAGGTAAAGCAAAGGTTCAATTACTTGATGAAAGTGAGAGTAATGAAGTGCAGATTGAAATTGAAGAGAGGCCAAGGTTTGATCCAGAATGTGATGAACCAGAGACCTCAAGAAGTGCAGAAGTTAGGAGATCATCTAGGCACAAATGGCAACCTACAAGGTATAGCTATGACACTTCATTCTTGACTACTAAAGATTATGCTTATTTGGTAAAAGCAGATGAAGACCCTTCTACATATGAAGAAGCCAAAGGGAAGAAGAATTGGGAAGATGCTATGCAAGAGGAGTATGATGCATTGATAGAGAATCAAACATGGGATTTGGTTCCTAAACCTAATAGTCAGAAAATCATTGGATGTAAGTGGGTTTACAAGACTAAAAGATTTGCAGATGGAAGTGTGTCTAGGTACAAAGCTAGACTTGTTGTGAAAGGGTATGCACAGACATATGGAGTGGACTATGATGAGACTTATAGTCCTCTGGCAAAGATGACAACCATCAGGACACTCATAGCAATTGCTGCTTGTAAAGGTTGGAAGTTGTCTCAATTAGATGTTAAAAATGCTTTCTTGAATGGTTACATTTCAGATGAAGTCTACATGGAGCAACCAGATGGGTTCAAAGATCAAGTGAGTCCAAATTATGTATGTAAGCTCAAGAGAGCTTTGTATGGGTTGAAGCAAGCCCCAAGGGCTTGGAATTACAGGCTTGTAAAATTCTTAAATGATCTTGGATTTCAAGCATCAAAGGCAGATAGTAGCTTGCTAGTCAAAGCAAGTGAAGATGGGTTTATTTATGTGTGTATTTATGTTGATGACATAATACTTACAGGAACAGATGATAAGGGGATACAAATGATCAAAAAGCAGATGGAGAAAGAGTTCAAAATCAGTGATTTGGGGAACCTATCATTCTTCTTGGGAATGGAGATCTCTTATACTCAACATGGAGTATATGTGACCCAAGAAAGGTATCTTAAAAATTTGCTAACCAAATTTAAAATGGAAGATTGCAGGGTTGCACCTACACCTTTGGAAGTGAACCATAAATTGTCTAGGTTTGGAGGAGAAGAGTTCAGAGATATGAAACTCTATCAAAGTTTGGTTGGTAGCTTGATTTATGCTACATTGACAAGGCCTGACTTGTCATATGCAGTTGGTGTGCTTTCACAATTCATGCATTGTCCTAGAAAGGAACATTGGATTGCAGGACAAAGAGTACTTAGGTACATCAAGGGTACACTCAAAGAAGGGTTGTACTATGGGTTTACTTCAGATACAAGAATCAAGATATATAGTGATGCAGATTGGGCAGGTAATGTGGATGATAGAAGATCAACACATGGATACTTGTGCTATGTAGGAGACAAATTGATTTCATGGTGTTCCAAGAAGCAACATACAGTTGCTTTGTCATCCACAGAGGCAGAATATAAAGGTATGGTGGAAGCTGCAAAAGAGGTAATATGGCTAAAGACACTTTTGAAAGTTTTTGATGTGATTCAGAGTACTCCTATTATTTGTGGAGACAATATGAGTTCATTATACTTGGCAGCTAATCCTGTATTTCATGCTAGAACTAAGCATATTGAAATACAGTATCATTTTCTGAGAGAGAAGGTCATTGAGAAAGAGATTGAAGTCATACACACTCCCACAAAAGATCAAGTTGCAGATATGATGACTAAAAGTCTAGATGGATCAAAACTACAAAGATTCAAGGATATGGCTGGAATAAAGAAAATAGAAAAGAACCTCAATTAATGATTGAGGGGGAGCTGTTGGTGCATGACAATCATCAATTGAAGGATTATGGAGAAATGAAGTCAAGGAGTCAAGAAGGAAACAAAGTCAGATGGTTGAAGGAAGGACATTTTCAGAAAACTCAAAGATATGTACACATATGTACATTAGCTGACTTATACACTTGTTTAAGTCATACACTTGTATATATTCATCTATAAATATGTTTGAAAATGTCGGGCAAAGAGAGCAGAAGAGATTTGAGAATAGGGAGAGAGAAATTAGTGTCATTAGACACATGAAGAGTGAGTGAATTGTCCATCCTCACTTAGATGTAAATTTTCTGAGAAATCGAAAAATTTTGCGCCCGATATTTTGCTGTCTGCTCCCTCTGTGTTTAATCTTTTGAAGAATCCTTTTGCACGTATCTAAGTCCATAGCTAATCTATCTATGGCTAGAATTTGAGAGGTTAATTGTAATCAGGCTGTGAGAATTTTGATTAGGAACATTCATATGTAAGAATGTTCTTACAGTCGAGAAATCTGGCGCACATTTCATCTTCAATGAAATGATCATTGCTCAGTCTACAGTGTAAAGTTTTACACAAATGAGGGCTTAAAATTTAAGTTGGAAGGTAAGCCATCTATGGCTAGAAGATCTTGATCAAACGGGTTCAGATTTGGGAGAACCAGTGCTAAGAAGTTGCAGGTGTCAAAGTCGCCATTGCAGAGAAGCACTTTCAGACATAGGTAAAGTGTTTCACACATTTCTCAGTGTGTACTTAATCTTTTTGAGAGATTTAACTTGGCAAAGTTGCGCAACCTTAAGGCGAAGTGTTGTGCAAAGTTTTATCAAAAACTTTACAGGATTGATTAGTCAATGAGTGACTAATCTGCAGCAGACTTTTCTGAAGAAACTGAAATTTTCAGAATAATCAATTTTCTGATAATTTGGTGAAGATTCTCTAAATTAGGTGGAGTCTAAAGTTGATCTTGATATAGAGGTGATCTAAATTCAAGGTTAACTTGTTCTTTTGGAGATTAACACTCTCCATCAGGTTTGGGAATGAAAATTTTGGAATTGTATTCCCAGAATCCCGTAGAGAACATTTCCTCAAATGTCTGCTTGAAGCATGCGGGCAAGTACTTTATTCGTGCATGCCAAGCAAAGATGATAGTGACCGAGGGGGTTTGGCTCATGTCGTAGACTAAATCCTTGTTGCCTTGAGAGAATCCAGGGGCAGAGATGTATGGAGCTTGGACATTCCGAAAGGTTTTAAAGACAATGGTCATGAGCTCGAATATCTTCATACACATTTTCGCCGCGATGTCGGGTACATTATTTAGACGTGTAGACCAGTGTCGAATTGTTGATATCATGTAGGCTACGGTTGGAGGCCCTCGAGGTGGAGCAAAATATGGGTAGTTAACCCAAGCCGAGCACTCTTTATTGTTGCGTACCTTGATTGCAAATGCTTGCCAGGATCTGCGACGTACCACTGGACAATAGCATGGATTATACTTGATATATAGTGGCATGGTTGCCCAGGTACTCATCATCTCTGGGTAGTCGGTGAGTAAACGTGCACGCCAATTAGGTTGGAAGATCGAGCCAGCACGTGCATCTGTCGGTAAATCCCCTATCTCAAATTGAGTGGCGAACGTGGGCTCCTTCCCTGTATGTCTTTTGACTTCTGTATTATAATCATGTAGTAAGACAAAATAAGGCATATATTGCGATTCTGATGTTGTGATTAACCGTTGATGTGATAAATTTTGAAAGTAGGAGGACCGAAGGATAGTTTCTTCCAGATTTGTGAGAGATTGCATTTGCACGGCCACACGATCATCATGTGTCTTACCCACTTTCTCGACCCTTTTGACCCAATCTGGAACTTGAATTTCTAACGTGTCTTGTCCTTCTTCCGTAGTTCGACCACCAGGCGTCGGCATAGGCTCGTATGGCTCTTCATAGCTGTCATCGACGGGGATTTCTACTACTGTTTCAGGTTCTGGTTCTTCAATGGGCGAGGGTGGTCGTTCATATGGGAGGAGGCGTGCTTGGAGTTCTGCCACCTGTTTCCGGAGGGTCTCCATTTCTTCTGTAGAGTGCTGCAAGATTACTGGCTTCTGTTGAGCTGTGGGCACACTGGCAATCTGTTTCTTGAGATCTGCACATTCAGTCTCTAGCTTTTCATATGACTCCAAGAAATTTGCATGCTCCTCAAGTAAGATGCGAATGTCTTCCGATGGGACTGCTCTATATCTGGACGGGCTAACGGTTGCTCCTACGGTTCCTTCCATAGCCGCTTCAAAGTTGTCTTGGTTTTGTTGTTGAAGTCGTTTGTTCTCCTCTAGTGCTGCGGCCATATGCTTTCTTAATAGCCCAATGTTGCGTCTGAGTGTAGCGTTAGAGATCATTTGCGCTTGAAGCACTGTTTCTAGTTCCTTGACTGCTTGGTCATCTACAGTTGATGTCTTTGATTCCAACTCGGAGTGAGCCTGCTGTAGTGTGGTATGCTCGGTTAGGAGGACTGGTAGTCAGCTTCAAGAGTGGTGACTCTAGCTTGCAGACGTTGAGATTCTGTCTGGAGGGCAGCAGTGCGTTCTTCCAATTGATGGTAGTCTTGTTGTAGCTGATGTGCACACTGAAGTAATGTGTTGAACGTGCTATTTACATTATGAGATGCAAGGGGAAAAGTTTGGAATGCAGGGGAGGTGGGATTGGGTAGGGGGGTAGTGAATGCTGTGTGTGCCAATGATGTGAGTGGTGAGGTGGGGGGCAAGGGAGGGGAAGATGGTGGAATCGTGGGGAGAGGTGCTGTGGTTGGTGAAATGTCCATTGGGTCAGACAAGGTGGTGTGTGCAGGGGCTACCATGTAGGTGGGTATGGTAGGTGAAGTGAGTGTGGTGTTCGTGTAAATTGATGTCGTTGCGAACATCAGAGAAATGTGCCTCGGAAACATTGGAGAGCGGGTGAACTGCTCCACAACGGACGGGTATTGGGGTGGCTCGGTCAGGTTGAAAGAGGTGTAGGGGCCAGATGGGACGTGGGGGTCATGGAATGGAGGTACCCGTATTCGGGGATAGGTCGGGAAACACAGGGTGCCTTCTGTGGGTGCTGGGTTTCCAACTACACTTGGAATTATTGGATGGCCAGTCATGGGTTCTGAGGATAGACGGGACGAAGTGTACAAGGGATTGGTTACGAAGGAGAAGAGGGTGTCTTGTGAGGTGGGTTGTCAAAATGAGAATGATTTGAATAAGGATGGGTTATAAGTGAAGGTAGAGGTGATGACTGTCGTTTCTTCCAAGGTGGGAGGTGGTGGTGGGGGTGGAGAAGGTGGTGATGGAGGATGCTGGGGTGAGATGGGTGATGTCTGAACGAAGGTTTCGGCGGAGAGGTCAGTGGTGGTTGTGGGGGTGGCTGTGGTCTCAATGGGTACTTCTGGTTCTGTGACGGGTATCCTGATAGTCTTACCTGCTCGTGGTAACGTGTCCACTCTGCGTTTGTCATACCTTACGGACTAGCGGACTGCGGTGTGGACAGCCTCCGGAACTCCTAAAGAGTCTGACACTAATTTGAGGGTGTCAATGAAGTGTTGGTCCACCCCTTCATCTAATAGCATTTCTTGCATCAAAGCTTGACCTGATACCAGAGAGAGTTGATGTCTTTCTTGTACTGCTTTGATAGTGTCGTATAGCCTTCGTAGTTGAGCTGTATATGCTGGTGCACCTACAAGTTATGGCACTTCTTGTTGCTCCTCTTGGTGCTCTTGATCATACTCCTCCTCATCATCCTCCTGTTCTTCATCTCCGTCATCTTCTGCATCCACTTCAACAGGTGTGACAGGTGCTTGGGAGGTTGTGGCCTGCGTTTGCACATTTTTCGCTTGTTGTGCCTCTTCTGCCTCCAGCTCTACATCTTGTAATAATTGTTCGAAATCTTCATTAGTGAGTTCTTCCAAAGGAGCACCACTAGGAAATTTGAGATCGGTTGGGATGGGAGGGAATATTAAGGTGGAACCATCGGTGCTGCGTCTTGGAAGTCGGAGTGTGAATGGTCGGACTCTTCGGGGTGGTGGGGTGACGTCTGGTGTTAGGGTAGCTCCACGTGGTTGAGCACATGGGACTTGGACAGTGCCTCTCATCTTCTTAGAAGGTGGTCCAGTGGATGTCCTGCCTCTAAACTGGTCAACCCGATTCCACATTAGGGCCCGTTGGATCGGAATGTCATAAGCCAAACACCTATAAATGATTCTTGTCAGAGCACAGCAACCATATAAAACCTGTTTCCGCGGCCACCGTTTGTGAGCTAGGTGTATCTGATCAATTATCCAGTGGGGTAAGTTGATGGTGAGGCTCTGTGTCTCTGCCAGATACAGGCTAAACCAAATCTTTTTGGGCGGCATGGTGAATCTATCTTGTGCCGGGAAAGCAAAGTGTTGCATGCACATGCGAAGGTGTATTGCGATATTAGGCGTCATGGATACCATGTCCTTGAGTTTGGTGAGACTTCGATTCTTCATGTAATCCGGTACTAGGGTTTCCTTTTCTGTAGGAATATGCATTCCGCACATATCTAGAGCCTCTCTCACCAAATTGTTTGATAGCCTGAACCTCTTGAGCTCATTCCCCTTCGTCAGAGATGGAATCACAAATGAGCTTGCACCTTTTGGGTTCTGATTTGGAGTCAAGGTGTTGATGAGATAGTAGCATTCGCATGAAGTCAGGTTTTGGGAGTCGGGCACTGAAATAGGCACTCAATCCTGCCTTTTCCCATATCGGACGTAGACCTTCCGCATTTTGTAATTTCTCAAATTCTCTTGTAAAGAAATGGTATCTGCCTTGCTTTCCATTGAAGTCCAACTCTGATTCCCATAGGTACGTTCCTTCACCCAAGGGTCCTGCCACCTCGGTAAACCAATGGGAAGTCTTTCCCACGGGCATGGTGTGGCCACGCGGAGGGTCCGCAATAGGTATGATTTTGACGGCCTGCAATTCTTCTGGTCTTTCAATTATCTCAGGCAAAACGGGTAAACTGTCCAAGTCCACCACTTGCGGGTTTGTTTCTGTGTGAGAGCTAGTTCCTGCTGCCTCCGCCATGTTGAAAATGTCGCAGCTGATTCTGTGAGAATATATGAATAAACGTTAACATTGCAATGGACACAAAAATGACATGGTGTCCCTTGTTACAACATTAACTTAAAGTTCGGGAGTGGTTAGGGGTTAATAAGTGCTCGGTGCTGGTGTGTGTAGTTAGGAGTTAGGTAGACCTAAGAGCTAAGCGAAATGATGTGATGTGAGAGTGAAGCGGTTAGTAGGTGGTCATGGATTTACAATCGGGGTCCGGGGGTTTGTTACACGTCTTGGGCTGCCAAATGCAGTGGATAGGTTTTGCTCGTGGTTCCGTAGAGATTCTCGAGAGCTTTATAGGTGTGTCAGCTTGAACATGAGGCCTTTTAGGTACCCATTTACAACTGATTCTGTTCGTGCTCACGTGCCTTGGTGTTGAAAATGAGTGGATGTAGTCTGTGTGAGTGAATGGATCATGCTGTGTAGGGTGTGTTCTTGGTGTAGCTATTTTAGCCCGCAAACAAGCCTTAGGCACCCAAATTTGTCTTGATTGTGGGCTAGCCTTCATCGACTTTTTGGGCACCCAAATAGATTTCACGTTAGCAGAAGAATTTCCGAAAGACTTCTTATTAGTGACGTGTTGTTGGTTACTAATAAGAGGCTTTGCCCGTGCGGTTGGCGTGAGTGCAACCGGGTGTTCGCCTTTTCGCACCCACACTTGGTTCACTTGTTGAGACATTCTACTGCGCCGGTTCTTTTGATTTCTGGCATAGGTAGTACTCTGCTTCTTCTGCCTTTGAGCCACCTTTGGTTGTTGTCTCCTTCTGACTTTTGGAAAAGAAGGGAGTTCCGTTGCATCCCTGACTCCTTTTTTGCGCATAGCATTCCTCTGCAACACATAGTTTTGGACAAGAACAACATGGTCATCCTCATGTGTACTCCTGGAAGGACCAAGAGTCTGTGCCTTTCCTAGTTCTTTGAGTGCTCCATTATCCAACTCTACTGTAATTCGACTATGATTGACCCATACCTGAAGAAGTCCACTTCTTAGGTTCAAGTTGACTGCTTGGTCATAGATCCAGTCTTGACCCAAGACGAGGGGTTCCGTGAGGTCCTCATCCTGACACACTAGTACTTTAACTGTCATTGCCTCATCATGAATGTAGAGGGGAAGTTCCACCTCGCCCATGCAAGGGGTTTCCACACCTCCCAATCCTATGAGATACGCTTCTACAAGATTGACCGTTAACTGCAACTCTTGACAGTAAGACAATTTAACCGCACTAGTGGCTGCACCTGAGTCAATCAAGGCTCTTACGGTCCTTGCACTCTTTCCTTGTCCTATATCTAGGGTTATGAAAGGACGTCGATCAATTATCCTATGCGAGCTTGTTCTTGCGACTTCACACATGGCCATAGGATATCCTTGATGTGCATAGTCATCTGTTCTAGTCTGAACTCGTCCTTGCCTTCGTAACTTCATCCTTCTGATGCGTTCTAAAGCTTCTGCTTGAGCTTCTTCTCGAATTCGCTTTTCTTCCTCTTTGCGTTTCTTAGCAGTGTTGAGTCGGCTGAGCATTTCCTCCGTGAGGGGTTCCTGATACAACTTGACTCTGCATCCACTAATATAGTTAGGGAGAACATCACCTTCTAATGTGGCTAATTGCACAGCTCCACTTGTGGAGATCCTATTAATGATCATAGGTCCGTAGCCTCTCTTTTCTAGTTTCCTTGTGTGTTGCTTCAGTGTGTAGACTAAAACTAGATCTCCTGCTTTCAAACCCTTATCCTTCACGTGGGCATCAAAGTATGCCTTCTGTCTCTTCTTGGCTGCATATATTCCTACAGCGGCTCTCAGTCTTGTTTCTCCTAATCGTTCAAGGTCAAAGATCCTAGAGGAGAGCTCATGACCTGTCCATTCGTGCTCTTGTGCTACTCTCAATGTAGGGATCAAGAAGTCCAAGGGTAAGACAGCATTTTGGCCGAATACCATCTGAAAGGGAGTGGCTTGGAGTACCGTTTTGTAGGCAACTCGGTATGCCCAAACAGCATGGTGTAGCTGTTTGTCCCAATCAGAGCGTTTAGTGTTCACTAATTTTGTCAGTACATTGCATAAGATCTTATTAGTGCTCTCAGCTTGTCCATTAGCTTGAGGGTGATAGGGGGCAGACTTCTTGTGTATTACCAAGAATTCTTGGAGTAGATTTTCAATCACTTCGTTCAAGAAATGAGTGCCTCTATCACTTACAAGCTCTATAGGTAGCCCGTATCTCGTGAATACATTCTCAAACAAGAATTTAGCAGTTGTTTGAGCATCGTTCTTTGTCGTAGCCTTTACCTCTACCCACTTGGTGAGATAATCTGTTGCAACAATGATGTATTCCGCATGAGAACCCTTAGCTGGGGGATTAATAGGACCTACGAAGTCTATTCCCCACTTAGAAAATGCACGTCCACCCATCATAGGTTTCAGTGGCATCTCATCTTTGCGTATAGGATACTGAGTCCTCTGACAGACATCACACCGTTTCACATAGGTATGTGCATCCATGTGAAGGGTAGGCCACCAGAAGCCCGCAAATAGTATTGCCTTGATCACCCGATCCGGTCCAAAGTGTCCTCCTGCTACACCTTGGTGAGCAGTTTCCAAGATCTTAAGATATTCACTCTCATGGACACACAGTCTCAGGTAACCATCTTTACCACGTTTGTATAGATTATCACCAATGAGTGAGTAATCCAGGGCTTCTTGTTCTAAACTCCTTTTCCTAGCCAGAGTCATGTCTGGAGGGAATGCTTTCGTCCCCAGGAAGGATACTAGTGGTTCACTCCAATCTGGCACTATGGATACTTGATAAAGAGTAGCGTGTTCCACAGGTGGTTTAGTGCAGCAGATTGGGCATTCCTTGCACAACTTTTGGACATCAGCTTCCATAGTTGGCCAATGCACTCCGAGTCTCTTTAGGGTCTGTAAGGTTCGTTGCTTTGAATGGTGTTGCTCTAGTGCACCTACATGTGCTAATTGCAACCATTTAGAGTACTCATCCTCTTCTACGCAACAAGCCAATATCCCTTGATCTGTGTGCTTGTACATGCTTCCTGCCATGATGTGGTACTTTTGGGCTTTTACAATCTCTCTATTCCGTGTGTTTACCATGTTGATGTATGAAACACCACAAGAAATGAATTAATGTGACACTAGAACACCTCTATGGTCACCATTAACTCATTGCCACTCCAAACTTTGTGAAATGATGGCTTAAAGTGAGAACTTTGCTTCTATAGAAATTCCTAGTCACCGAAATGACATACCTTCAGTATTTTGCTAATTTCTCCTAGCTCAAGTATGCTTTCTCCATGAAACTTTATATGCTGAAACTAGAAGAGTAGAGCTTTCCAACAAGCTATTATATGCATCAAACGGAGCTCTAGAACTCAAGTTATGGCCCTCACAAGATGACCCTGTATGACCTTCCAAAACTGGAAATCTTGCCTGTTTTAGTATTCCTGATGTCCAAAAATAAAAAATTCGATGCCTGGCATCGAATTTCAGTCAAGGTCGATGCCGGGCATCGACTTTGAGCTTTTTTAGGCCCTTTTTCTGCACCAGAAATACTCTCTTTTACACACACATGAAGAAGACCACTTGTATGCTAGAAGTCGATGCCAGGCATCGACTTTATGCTCAAACTCGATGCCAGGCATCGAGTTGCTCCACAAACTTCATATTTTTAAAAGATTCAACAATAGTTAACACACAGAGAATGAAAAAATGACTTATCAGCCAAGATTCGATGCCAGGCATCGAATTGCTCAGAAAACTTGAACTTTTGAATTCATCACACAGTAGGCAATCATGGAGATGATGGAGAGAGGCTCATACACAGAACTTTACTCAGTTCTTCTCATAACTATAAAAAACTCAGAAGTTTTACAGATGCTTTCTCACTCAGAGAAGCCCGACTATTCTCAGTCGTACAAAAATGAGTTCTTCTCACTTTCTCATTGTCTTCCTCCTTCTTCTTCTCTACGCGTCAGTTAATACTAACTAACTTATATAGATTTTCTCATTCCCGTGATTTTTAAAAAACTTCTAGAACTAAAGTGAACTAACTTTACAAGTATGATACACTTGTGAATTTGTCCCTTCACATAGGCATGGGGTTTTCTTCCTAAGATTTGACCTTCAAATATATGTCTAATTAGTGATTGTTTCTCCAACAGCTCCCCCTCAATCACTAATTGACATTCCCTGTTTCTTCATATCTTCTTCTTTTCTTTTACTCCTGCCATGCTTTTGAATCTGCTGGTCTTCACACCATCCAAGCTCTTTGTCATTATGTCTGCTAACTGATCTTTAGTAGAAATGTACTCCACTTCAATCTCCTTCTCCATTACCTTTTCTCTGAGAAAATGATATTGTATCTCTATGTGCTTTGTCCTTGCATGAAATACTGGATTTGCTGCAAGATAAAGTGAACTCATATTATCTCCATGTATTGTAGGTGTACCTTGATCAATGCCTAAGCTCTTGAACAATGTCTGCATCCATATGACTTCCTTAGCTGCTTCCACAAGTCCTTTGTACTCTGCTTCAGTTGATGATAATGCTACTGTATGTTGTTTCTTTGAACACCAACTTACAAGCTTATCACCAATATATATCATGTAACCATGAGTTGATCTTCTGTCATCTTGGTTACCTGCCCAATCTGAATCACTATAGGCTCTCAACTTCAAATCTGATGTAAAAGGATAATATAATCCTTCCTTTATAGTTCCTTTGATATATCTGAGAACTCTTTGACCTGCAATCCAATGTGGGTCCTTTGGACAATGCATGAATTGTGACAAAACTCCCACTGCATAACTAAGATCAGGTCTTGTTAGTGTAGCATAAATCAAACTACCCACAAGAGATTGATACTTCCTCATATCTTTGTAGTCTGCACCATCATATTTACTAAGCTTGTGATTAACTTCAAGTGGAGTTGAAGCTTCTCTGCAATTTTCCATATCAAACTTCTTCAATAGATTTAGAAGATACCTTTCTTGTGATACATATATGCCATGATCTGTATAAGTGACTTCCATTCCAAGAAAGTATGATAACTTTCCTAGGTCACTGATCTTGAATTCTTTTTCAAGCAATCTCTTTACCTCCTTGATTCCTTCATCTGAAGTACCTGTGATTATAATGTCATCTACATAAATACAAATGTAGATTGTACCTTCCTCTGTTCTTCTGATAAGTAGACTTGGGTCTGCTTTTGAACTTTGATATCCAAGATCATTGAGATACTTCACCAGTCTATAGTTCCAAGCTCTTGGAGCTTGCTTCAATCCATACAATGCTCTTCTCAACCTGCAAACAAAATTTGGATACATGGAATCTATAAACCCTTGAGGTTGTTCCATGTATACCTCATCTGATATGTATCCATTCAAAAATGCATTTTTTATATCCAATTGACTTAGGGTCCATCCTTTTGAAGCTACAATAGCAATGATTGTCCTTATAGTTGACATCTTAGCTACAGGACTGAATGTCTCATCATAATCTATGCCATAGGTCTGGGCATAGCCTTTCACCACCAATCTAGCTTTGTATCTGGCTATACTTCCATCTGCAAGCTTCTTCACTTTATAAACCCATTTATTTCCAATTACTTTCTTACCATTTGGTTTAGGAACAAGTTCCCATGTCTTGTTCTCCTCCAGTGCATTGAACTCTTCCTTCATTGCTTCTTCCCATTGCTTCTTACCTTTAGCTTCATCATAGTTCTGAGGTTCTTCATCATCTTTGACCATATATGCATAGTTCTTCTGAGTTATGTAAGAAGTATCATAAGAATACCTTTCTGGTTGTCTTCTAGTCCTGCTTGACCTTCTTGGTTCACATTCTTCATATGTGTCTGGATACACTTCTTCATCAAATATAGGAGCTTCTTCATTCCTTCTTGTTAATCCACTTCTGGATGTACTTGCTTGCATATAGTCTTCATCTCTATTTACCTGCACAATTGATTTTCCTTTCTCACATCTTCTTACCTCTTCTTCAAATTCTTCAGCTGTATGACTTTGATCTGCATACCAACTTTTCTGTTCATCAAATGTAACATCTCTAGAAACAATAAATTGTTTGGTTAGAGGATTCCACAATCTGTAACCCATCTGCTTTTCATCATAACCAATGAACACATATTTTTCTGCCTTTGGTTCAAGTTTATGCCTAAGTTGTGATGGCACATAAGCATATGCAATTGATCCAAACACTCTACAATGATCTAGTGTTGGTTTCTTACCCCACCAAGCTTCATATGGAGTCATTCCATTCAGAGCTGCACATGGTAATCTATTCACAAGATATGTAGCTGTATTTACAGCCTCAGCCCAAAGATAATTTGGACAGTTCTTCTCTTTTAGCATAGCTCTAGCAAACTCAACCAAAGTCCTGTTCCTTCTTTCTGCTACACCATTTTGTTGTGGTGTATACCTGCAAGTTATTTCTCTCTTAATACCTGCATTCCAAAGATAATCATTGAACTCTTGGGAGAAGTATTCTCCCCCTCCATCAGACCTCAGTCTCTTAAGCTTTTGACCTGTGACTCTCTCTGCATATGCATGAAAATGCTTGAAAGCTCCAAACACTTCTGATCTTTCCTTCAAAACATATAATGTTATCCATCTTGTAGCATCATCAATGAAAAGAACATAATACCTTGAGCCACTGATAGATCCTTCTTTTGTTGGTCCCCATACATCTGTATGAATGAGCTCAAGTACTCCATCATGTTTGAATCCTTTCTTTTGAAATGGTAACCTATGTGCTTTACCCATTTGACATGCTTCACATTTATAAACCATATGTTGACTTTGCACATTTGGTAATCCTAGTACAGTCTGATTAGCAACCATAGCTTTAATTCCTCTTTCATTGAAATGACCTAATCTCGTATGCCAGAGATCAAGTTCTGTAATCACTGCTTCACCATGTGTGAGCAAAGCTTGACCAATGTTCCCTTGCACTCTTAAAGTAAAGAGTCTACCTTCTTTCTTACCAGAGACAATCTGATTATATCCATTATCTGGATCTTCAACAAATACTCCTTCATTTGTAAACCTGACTTGAAAACCTTTTTCAACTATCTGTCCCACACTAATCAAGGTTTTAGGTATTGTAGGAACATACAAAACATTGGTTAGCAAATCTGCTCCACTCTTGCATTTCACTTTTCCAATTGAATGTACACTATGTCTTGTATTATCACCAGTTTGAACTGTGTGACTAGAAATGCCTTTTTCCAATTCTGACATCAATTCTATGTTTCCTGACAAATGATTAGAACATCCAGAGTCAATGTAAAATACCTTTAGATCTTCTTTATCTGATGTGCTGACTGAATTCATCATCAATGATGTATGACTTTCATTCTGTGTGTCATTTGCATAGTTGTAGTAGGTGGTGTTGTAGGATTGATTCTGTCCCCAACTTCTTCCTCCACCTCTACCATAGCCTCCTCTTTGACTTTGTCTACCTCTTTGAAAATTACTTTGATATCTTCCACCTCGACCTCTGCTATTGTTGTTTTGATTCTGGTTTGATCCTTGTTGGTTGTGCCAACAGTCATGAGCCAAATGATTACTCAATCCACAGATCCAGCAAGCCTTTTTGTTGTTATTTTGATTACCTCTTCCTCTTCCAAAACCTCTTGCTCTTCCTCTGCCAGTGCCTTTACCTCTTGCATAATAAGCTTGAGAATTAGACTCCTCTTCATCCTTTGCTTTACCTTTATCTCCTTTCTTCTTGTTCTTCATGTACATTGCAGAACTTTGTCCTTTATCTCCATCTCCCTTCAAGTCTTGCTCATATGTGAGCATCAAACCAAGCAACTGGTTCAAATCTGGAACATAATGATTTAATGAAAGTTCTGTTGATAAGACAAAAGGTTTCCACCTTTCATCCCCTCTCAAACCTGCAAGTAGTTGAGCAATCAATCTGTGATCTTCAACATCTTCATCTATGGATCCAAGACTATCTGCTAGATCCTTCATCTTAGTGACATAATCACTAATGGTTTGACTTGGCTTCTTCTTGAATGTTGTAAACTCTGACCATAGACTTGCTTTCCTTGCTTTGGTAGTACTTTGGAAATGATACTCCAATGCATTCCATATATCTTCTGATGATTCCAATCCTCTGATGTGTGGTAGCAAATGATCTGAGATTGTACTGTAGATGTAGGCTTTTGCACTTGCATCCTTCTTCTGCCAATGCTTTAAAGCATCAAGTTCTTCTTTCTTTGGTCGGCTTTCATCTTCAAATACTGGCTTCTCTTCTTCACCTGTTACATATACCATGAGATCCTTACTCATAAGTAAGGCTTCCATTCTCATTACCCATGCGGGGTAATTATCTCTGTCCAGTTTGTCAATGGAGATATGATCTGCCATACTCCTTCCCTTCTGCTGCAACCTTTGAGCTTAAAGGATAAAAGATAATACCTTTTGAAGTTCTTTGTGGATGAGGATACTTCGAAAGTAATCTTTTGATGCCTTGTGTCTTCAAATGCTTCACCTTTCAAACTTTAATGGAAAACTTTACAAAAATTCTCGTACCTTTGTCGTCTTCTGCTCTCGAGAATCTTTCTGCTCTGATACCACTTGTTGATGTATGAAACACCACAAGAAATGAATTAATGTGACACTAGAACACCTCTATGGTCACCATTAACTCATTGCCACTCCAAACTTTGTGAAATGATGGCTTAAAGTGAGAACTTTGCTTCTATAGAAATTCCTAGTCACCGAAATGACATACCTTCAGTATTTTGCTAATTTCTCCTAGCTCAAGTATGCTTTCTCCATGAAACTTTATATGCTGAAACTAGAAGAGTAGAGCTTTCCAACAAGCTATTATATGCATCAAAGGGAGCTCTAGAACTCAAGTTATGGCCCTCACAAGATGACCCTGTATGACCTTCCAAAACTGGAAATCTTGCCTGTTTTAGTATTCCTGATGTCCAAAAATAAAAAATTTGATGGCTTAAAGTGAGAACTTTGCTTCTATAGAAATTCCTAGTCACCGAAATGACATACCTTCAGTATTTTGCTAATTTCTCCTAGCTCAAGTATGCTTTCTCCATGAAACTTTATATGCTAAAACTAGAAGAGTAGAGCTTTCCAACAAGCTATTATATGCATCAAACGGAGCTGTAGAACTCAAGTTATGGCCCTCACAAGATGACCCTGTATGACCTTCCAAAACTGGAAATCTTGCCTGTTTTAGTATTCCTGATGTCCAAAAATAAAAAATTCGATGCCTGGCATCGAATTTCAGTCAAGGTCGATGCCGGGCATCGACTTTGAGCTTTTTTAGGCCCTTTTTCTGCACCAGAAATACTCTCTTTTACACACACATGAAGAAGACCACTTGTATGCTAGAAGTCGATGCCAGGCATCGACTTTATGCTCAAACTCGATGCCAGGCATCGAGTTGCTCCACAGACTTCATATTTTTAAAAGATTCAACAATAGTTAACACACAGAGAATGAAAAAATGACTTATCAGCCAAGATTCGATGCCAGGCATCGAATTGCTCAGAAAACTTGAACTTTTGAATTCATCACACAGTAGGCAATCATGGAGATGATGGAGAGAGGCTCATACACAGAACTTTACTCAGTTCTTCTCATAACTATAAAAAACTCAGAAGTTTTACAGATGCTTTCTCACTCAGAGAAGCCCGACTCTTCTCAGTCGTACAAAAATGAGTTCTTCTCACTTTCTCATTGTCTTCCTCCTTCTTCTTCTCTACGCGTCAGTTAATACTAACTAACTTATATAGATTTTCTCATTCCCGTGATTTTTAAAAAACTTCTAGAACTAAAGTGAACTAACTTTACAAGTATGATACACTTGTGAATTTGTCCCTTCACATAGGCATGGGGTTTTCTTCCTAAGATTTGACCTTCAAATATATGTCTAATTAGTGATTGTTTCTCCAACATACCACTGGATGGTTAGGCCCGTACGTCAATACTGGTACCAATGGCTTAGCCCACTGCGGTACAACTTCCAAATTAAACAAGTAAACATCAGGAAGATCATCTGATACTCCTTGTGGGGCTTCTCCCGATGTGAGCCTAGAAAGATGATCAGCTCTCACATGGGTCCTCCCTTTTCTTACCACAACCTCAAAATCATATTCCATTAGCAAGAGAAACCATCTTACTAATCGTCCTGTATTGCATGGCTTGTTTACGAGATATAACAATGCCTGATGATCAGTAAAAAATTTAAACTTATTTGCAAGCAAATAGTGTCTAAATTTCTTAACTGCGTATACCATGCCTAAGCCTTCTCTCTCCGTAGTGGTGTAATTCCGTTCAGCCGCATTCAATTGTCTACTGGCATAGGCAATTGGAAGATCCATATTACCTTCACCAGTAGGTTGTGCAAGCACACATCCAATGGCATAATTGGATGCATCCACGTGAACATGGAATGGCTTATTCCAATCTGGTGTGGTCAAGATTGGTGCTGAACACAATCTTCGTTTAAGCTCCTGGAAGGAATTCTCACATTCATCCGTCCACTCAAAGTTTGTCAGAAGTCCATACATGGGCTTTGCAATGACAACATACATGTGTATAAATCGTCGGTAATAACCACAATGACCCATGAAAGCTTGGACTTCCTTGACATTCTTTGGCCTAGGTAGCTCTGCTATGGCTCTCACTTTTTCTTCGTCGGTAGATATGCCATTCTTTGACACTATGTGTCCCAGAATCTTGCCTTGCCTGACCATAAAAACACACTTTTCTGGGTTCAGGCAGACTTGATATTCTCTACATTTGTCAAAGATTTGTCTGAGTTCAGGGATATGGGTTTGTCTAACGTTGGAATGAGCACAAAGATCATCAACATAGACTTCTAAACTCTTCCTCAGGAACTCCTTAAACACATGGCACATCAGCCTCTGGAAGGTCGCGGGTGCATTGGTAAGCCCAAATGGCATTACTCTAAAAGCAAAAATGCCCCATTCTGTGGCAAAGGTTGTCTTATGCTGATCCTCTGGGGCTATGGCTACTTGATTGTAACCCGAAAATCCATCAAGGAAGCTGTACACTTCCTTGCCTGCCACTCTTTCTAAGAGATGTGATGGGAAGCGGATAGTTATCTCGAATAGTGGCTGCATTAACCTTCTTCAAGTTAATGCACACACGCAGCTTGCCATTCTTCTTGGGCACCACTACGATGGGGGATACCCATTCAGTGTGCTCAATTTCGTAGATAAATCCAGCTTCAACCAGTCTATCTATCTCTTCTTTGATCTTAGCAGCATAATTATCGTTATATGTATAAGGCTTTTGCTTAGAGGGTTTGGCATCTGAGGTCATGGGGATAGTGTGTGAGCATATATCGGGGTCAACACCTTTCAAATCCTTGTAACTCCAAGCAAAGACATCTCTGTATTCCCTTAGCAAGGCAATCAATTCGTGCTCTTCTTCTTCTGTCAGGTCATGGCCTATATACGTGCATCTCTCCTCTCCTTCTTCTATGGCCACTACTATTTTCTTGGTGGTTTCTTTGTTATCATAGGCCTCTCCTGATTGTGCCTCTCGTTTAGGCATTCTAATCATGACTCTCCTGTCATCTATCTCATACTTCTTAAAATTTTCTGGGACCTCAAACAAAGATTCTTCCTCTTCTAGTGAGACTTCTCTCTTCTTTCGTTTCTTCCCTTCTTCCTTTGGGCTCACATGTGTTGCTAATCTTACATCATTTATAACCTCTCCATGCCTCTGGGGTTGAAATTCTACTTCATGGAAGTATTCTTCATCTGATGCAAATGGTGGGTCCATAATGATAGACTCGAGATCGGAATCACTTGCATCCTCAAATGCATCAGGGCTAGGTTCGCATTCTTCTAGCACTACCTCTCCCATGATTGGCTCTATGGAGAAGACTGAAATGTCATAGCCATCCTCATCACAGTGAGGTGTCCATTGTTCTTCATTGATGGCTACGTCCATGGTTGCTAAGATTTCTGCCCAGCCATGGGGTTCGAATTCCTCATCTGGAAAGACTATAGGTGCATAGGCTGGGTCTTGAATTGCTCTATGTGTCTCTTTTGCACCTATTTCTCTGGCCTTTTCTCTCTTCTCTTCCTCTACTGCTACTTTGCACATCCATAAGTGGGTGTCTTCATGCATCCAAGAGGATCCTGACCCTATGGAACGCACAGATTCCGTATCATCTTTGGCTCTATGGATGGGATTCCACTGGATAGGAGGTACATCCCTATGAGAGTAATCTTTGAGATTGACTTTGGTCGTAACACCCAAGTGTTGCAAATACAAGGAGTTGGTTCCCCAATCCTGTACCACTTGCAACTGTCGCATAAATGGTCTTCCCAAAATCATCTCATAGGCATGATTTTTGCTGAAGCCACATATAGCAAATGTATGCTCAAACTCGACACCACAAGTGGTGAGAGTTATTCCTTCTAGCAATCCTAGGGGTCTCTCTATGTGACCATCGGCCATTTGCAATTTCATTCTCGTTGGCCTGAGTGCTGGCTTGCACCAACGCTTCCATAGGGAGGTGGTAGCGATAGCAACTCCTGCACCTGAGTCCAAAATTGCCTTGGTAGTGTACTCCTGGTAGGTGATGGGAAGATAGGTGTTCCCTTCTTCACCTTCACACATATCTCCTATCTTGTCTAAGGGAATTTCTGGCACTGTCCTATGGGATCCTACCCGGGAATGTGGTTTCACAATTTCAGTCACTTGACTGGCTACATCTTTCCGCGCTTTTGGTCTATCCTTAGACAGTTCTCCCAAAGTGAGATCGCACTGCGCCTTGGTGTTCTTTACTACCTCCGTGTTCCTTGATATGACTGAGTTGTCGTTCCTTACCATGACTGTGGGTGCTCTCATACATGTGGACTTTGCTTCCCATGGGCTTGTGAAGTGGGGTAGCTCCTGTATGGAATTGGACTCAAAGTCCAATCTCTCGTGAGACGGAGTACTCTCATGTTCCCCGTAAATAGATGGGATGTCTTGTGGGAATTGATCGTGTGCATCATCCACAAGTTCAAAAGGAGGGGTGACTTCACTTTCGTTATCCCATTTGTCTTCTTGAATCTCTCGTAGGAAGTCTGGTGCAAACCGATTCATAGAAGAAGAAGTGTCTGGCTCCGTAGAATTAGGCACATAAGCAACCTAGGAAGGAGGGCTTATTCTATCGTTGACTCTCTCCTTGTTCTCATAGATGGCTGGCGCACAAGCTTCCTGGGGAGGATTACTTATTCTATTACTCTTCCGAGCAGCCTCATACGCTCCCTGAGAAGGAATGTAGGCAACCTGTGGAGGTACGTAAGCTTTCGAGGGGGGTTCATCTGCCTTTTGGGGGGGAAGATAAGCTTCTTGAGGAGGCACATGGGCTTCCTGAAGAGGCTGGCTTATCCGTTCTCTTGCCCTGTCCTTTCTTTGAGGGGCAGGTTCCTTTTCTGATTGTGCAATTAGCCCCTCTATTCTTTCCAGCAGTCCATCAAAGTGTAACTGCATCTTAGCTGAACTAGAAATGTTAAATAGGCGGCTGGCCTCAAACATGGTCTGAGCTAATTCCACCATTTTGGCACAAATCTTAGTTCGTTCAAGCTCTAGCTCGGCTCTAGGGTAGCATTTTTCATGATCAGTTATGGTTGGCCCTTCTTGGATTCTGGCCTGATATGCTTTAAGCATCATGTTTAGGTCCTCGGGAGTGGGATCAGCTAATACTGATCCTGCTTGGGGTGGTGGGTGGGTTACGTGAGGTGTATTAGAGGGTGGAGGGATGGAGGGTGATGGGGATGGTAGCGGTGGAATTGTGTGAGAGTGCGGTTGGGATGTGATCTCTATGATTTTAGCCTTGGTTTCGCGTAAACTTTCCTCAAGTTCACTCATCTTCTTTGCCCATTGCCTTTTCATACGTTCACGGCTATCTCTCCAAGCTCTAGTCCTTTTCTTGGTTATGCTCTCAGTTTCACTAGCTGTTGAGCTCTTTTCCTGGTCTACCCCTTGGTTTTGCTGCAATGCTTGAGCTCTAGTGACTACCTGTACGGGAGCAGTGGAAGTGACACTTCCTGTGGAATCTACTACTAACCCAATAACGTTGATAGGCGTGATTTTTGGCATATTATTGGGGTTCTTTGGGCAATCTCGTAAGAGATGCTCTTTTCCACAGTCTTGGCAAAAGCCTTGGATCGTCACGGACTGAGTTTGTGTAGGTGGAGGTAAGGGGCAATCACGAATGAGGTGATCTCCTTGGCATCTGTAGCATGGTCCTCTTGGGAATGGAGGTCTTACTTGCCTAGGTTGAGGCCTAGGGTTGGGGTTTGCATACATGACGTTTGTATAATCTGACTCCCAACTAGGTTCATTTGGCTCTTCGCTGTAATACGACTCACCATGTTCTGGGACTGCATGTAGTACGCCTGGGGACTGTCAACATGTGTAGAATCAAAGCTATGGTCACTAAGGTCATTTTCAGAAAGCAAGGATGTTACCGGGACTAAGGCTCTATTCATGTTCTCTTTTGCAGCAGTATACTTTACCGGGATCACATTGGCTGGAGCTGGGGGTTGTTGTGCTAGCACCGGTTGAGGTCTTTGTTGGTTTTGATATTGTGGTTGATAATTTTGTTGTGGTCTGCCATATGGCTGTGGAGGGTACTGGTTCTGGTATCTTCCCTGTGGTGGATAGGGTTGAGGATAGGTTTGCCTAACTGTTTGCTTATTGTAGGGGCAATCTTGTGCGGTGTGATTGGTGTACCTCCGTTCTATGGTGCAGTACTGGCTACTAGGATTTACTTGGGGCTGAGCCATAATGGGGCATACGTTTGCCATATGGTCACCACCGCATGTATAGCACCTTTTCACAGGGGCAAATCTTGGGATTTGTTTACTAGTTACCCCTAATTTCTGAGCTACTTTCTCTACAAGTTCCTCAATTGATGTGGATTGCGTGGAAGATTGACTAGATGCACTATCTGAATCTTTGTAGATTTTGGAAAGCTCTAGTTCTTCCCCTAGGTTATCTTCAATGTCAATGCACATGCGTACACACTCTTCTATAGTCCTAGGATCTTTCAGATACACATAGGATCTCAATTTCGTACTCAGCAATCCGTCAAGGAATAAGGCTACTTGTTTGGCAGATGTGAGTAGCTCCGAAACAGGACATCTTTCGAGGTATTGCCTAAATCTTCTTCCTGCCAGTCTTACAGTCTCTTGGGGAGTCTGTTTAAAGCTGTGAATCAATGAGGAGGTATTGTGTCTTATGCCGCTCTTAGAGAACTCTACAATGAAAGCCTCTAGGAGTTGGTCTATGCTCCTGAACTGGCGTTCATCCAATGGCTGAAACCATGTAAGTGCTGTGTTCCTAAGGGTTAGACCGAAGCCATTGTACTGCGTGAATAGATCCTCCACTTGTTCAGCTCTCAAGACTTGCTTGAACTCCGCCACATGATCATAGGGATCTCCTGTGCCATCAAAATAATTCTTCATGGACTTAACTAGCTGGGTTGGTCTCAACGTTCTTGTATGCTCTCTAGGTCTCGGCAGAGGAAATCCATCCACATTTCTTTGGTTCCTGTGAGCTCTAAGCATCTCAGGTTCTACCCTATTCGTCTCCATTCTCGTTCTTTCTCTGCCCACTGGGTTGGCAAAACTTACTTTTGGTCTATCTCTACTTCTGTCTCTTTGCATACCATGAGCTTGGGAAGTTCCAGCCCCAGGGTGACCATAGGATACATTTGATCTTGGTTGGGGGAAAATAAATTCACCCTTCC
Source organism: Ceratopteris richardii (assembly GCA_020310875.1). NCBI lineage: Eukaryota > Viridiplantae > Streptophyta > Polypodiopsida > Polypodiales > Pteridaceae > Ceratopteris > Ceratopteris richardii. The sequence goes on along the minus strand of CM035420.1, from coordinate 52,411,336 downwards.
AAGTGTAAGCATGCCTATCATTTTCCGTAACCGCAAAGATCCGTTCTGAAGTGTGATCTAAGTAGGTCACTCTACCTGGGCTATCCGGATCCTTAAACTCATAGATCATGATGTTTCCTATATCAGTTGGTTGATTAGATTTATACCTCCAGAAGGCTTCGTCGGTTTCTCGATTGAGGAGCAACTCTATGCTCTTGTTGTCTTGGGGTACCCACTCAGGTGTGATAATTCTAGTGAGAACTGATTTACCTCGAGGGGTTCTAGGTTCCGCACCCATGTTCCCTTGTTCCAAGTCACCTAAGTCCGCTTCTGAGATTACATTCCCAAATTCATCTGTCCTGTCTGGATGACTGGTGACTACGTATATGGTTCCTTCTTTGTCCAGGTATGCACCGTTTTCAAACTTGACTGCTGGGTGCTCTAATCCAATGGATTGATCAGGACTCTTAATCTGTATCACAGACCTTCCTAAGCCATCCTCATAGATGCTGGCACCTAATCGGTTGGTCCTAAGGTACTCCAACTGTGTTTTGTAAGGGCCTTCCACCCTGTACAAGTAAGGCACTCCTGAACTTCCCGTAGGTCTGTCCATGCCTTGAGACATCTCTGACTCACTAGTCTCAGAGCTAGGGTAGTACAAGTGGTGGCTCAACTGCTGGGCCCAAGACCTAGCAGTGTGGTTAACGCTAGCCTCTGAAGACCTAAGGCTTTGTCTCTCCCTTACAAGATGTCGTCCTGATCTAAGGTTCATATGCCTATCTAAATAGCCCAATTCTTTGCCCAGAGTACAACCTTGTTGCTGGTTACTTTATATTAGTCACTTGATTCTTTTTAGTTATTTCTCGTGTTTAAGGTCTTGTCTGATATTACGTCGTCAGGAATACTTGAATGTTCTTCGTGCTTTTAGGTTGATCGTTCCACGTTAGGTTCTTTTCCTTTATGTTACCGACAGTACAGAGATTAGGTTTTTAGCTTGAACTTGAGTTTTTAGGTGGTCTTCAACTTGATACCTGCTTATCGTTGCTCTGACGTACTCCTACCTCTCGTCATTCTTAGCCTAAGCTAGGAATTGATAAAGGGAGTTGAGAATTTCCAACCTTTTGTTTCCTTCTTGGTTGCCTTGACTGCCCAGGAAGTGTGTTCCCAAGTCTGCACTTACTCTTGCTTAGAACGCCCTTGGATGCTCTCAAAAGATCTGTAAAAGTTCCAAAGTTAGCTTAAAGATTTAAATTCCAAAGACAGAACCAATGATTTTCATTCCTGTAGCACACACATTAGCTTGCATAGTGATTTTTAAGAGAACAATTCTAAAGACCCCTGACTTTGATCCCCCTGGGTATGGTCAACTTCAAAATACCCTATCTGAAAATCAATGCATTATCTTTATAAAAAACAGTTGAGGGCGTGTAGTATATGCCACGAGCTTTCCAACAAGCCCTAGAGCTCAAAAAATGGATTTCGTATGAAAAAGTTGTAACCGTTCAGGGTTCTAGGGTTACGACAGGGTTCAAACAGGATCACTGTGCAACAGGTTTTCCCCAAGTTGCTTTCCTAAGGCTTCCTCATGTGCTCAAGAGTACAATATTTGTGCCCAAAATTAGCCCAACTCTTCAATTAACAATCCCTAAAAAATTTGGCTAAAATTGGCTGTCAATCACGATGGACAGGGCTGTCAATCGCGATGGACACTCAGTCAATCGCGATGGACAGAGAGTTCAGTCAATCGCGATGGACACCCAATCAATCGCGATGGATAGAGAGTTCAGTCAATCGCGATGGACACCCAATCAGTCGCGATGGACAGAGGGTTCAGTCGATCGCGATGGACACCCAATCAATCGCGATGGACAGTCAATCGCGATGGACAGCAGTCGGTCGCGATGGACAGAGGGTTCAGTCAATCGCGATGGACAGGGGTTCAGTCGATCGCGATGGATAGGGGTTCAGTCAATCGCGATGGACAGGCAGTCGGTCGCGATGGATAGAGCTGTCAATCGCGATGGACAGAGCTGTCAATCGCGATGGACAGAGCTGTCAATCGCGATGGACTGAAATTTTGCAAGATTTTCAAAAATTTTGGTGGAAAGGTGGTGTGCAGGGTCGCTAGTCCACTGTGGTGCACTCAGATTTACCAAAAGGTGAGAATTTCTGTCAATCGCGATCGACAGAAGTCGGCGACTGCGAGACAGTTTCGTCGAGTTCCGTACCTGCGCAGGAAGCTGGGGATGGTGATGTGACCTGTACCTGCAAGATAGCTCAAGAAACATGCAAAAACAGCACATGCAATTTCGCTCTCTCGCTCTCTCTCACAAGTGAAATGAGGGAAATGAGGTGGAGATGGGGATATAGTCAAAAAACTGAAATTTTCGCGATGATGGAGATGGAGGTGGAAGATGGTGAGGGTGATGATGATGATGATGGTGGTGAGGTAAGAAAGAGAAAAATAGGAAAAATAAAGAAATTACCTACAACTCCAATGCGTCAACTCTACGTCTTACCATCACACGTTCGTCCTCAAAGCTCGATCCCCGGCAACGGCGCCAAAATTTGGTGTAGCTCAATGATGAGTAGCACCTCCTTTAATGTCAATCCGGGAAGACGTGAGGATGGTATGAAGACCTCGAGCAAGTGGCGGCACAAGTGCGTGAGTGAGAAGCACACTAGCATGCACACACATACACACACACGTGCACACACGGCAAGACAAAGAGTGAGAATCAATGGAGTTCTTCAATTACTTTCAAAATGCTCTTACAAGTTCGTTTCAATTACAATCTAACCTCAAAAATGAGCTCTCTAGCTCTTTTTATAGTTTTTGACTAGGTTTTGGCCCTGTCCAGACCTAGTGTCCGGCCTAGTTAAAAATTAGGTTCCAGGGCCAATTTGAGGGCTTAAACGGAGTCTAAAAAATACGAAAATTGATATGTAGGTACTTCTAAGGCTCCTCAAGCTCAAGGACTCCTTGGCTTGCACAAAATGGAGCTACAAAAATATGAAATGGTATTTACAATGATTGTTAGTGATAAGAATCACTGTTAAAAGATGTTGATTTGGGAAAAATTGAAGGGCCTATCTGCCAGATTTGCGTCGACTGCTTTATCTACTTACTCCTTCACCTTGTTCTGACTCTCTCCGCTGGCTTCCTTGTCTAGTCGGTCCTTGGGTGCCCATACTGCTCTCAACATGTTCTTTGGAAATGATGTAAGTATTGATTGAATCAAAACAGACAAGTTTGTACTTCACAATTTCATGAAAACCTTCTAATTTGGTCTTGACACCTGCTCAGAGTTTTGCTCAGTGTGACCAGCACAATAACAATTGATCAAATTCCTTCTAGGTATATTCCATTAGCTTATCAAGCTACCATTCACAAGTGGAATGATGCAAAATGATGAACTATGCTAAGAGAAATTGATTTAGCAAAATAAGTGATACCCCCGACTTTTTAAGAGAGTTGCAGAGATAGACCTGAGAGCATCTAGACGACGATTTCTCTGAATTGGACGAATGAAATCTCTTGAAACTTTGTCAGCATGTAGATGACTCTGAGCTGAATCCAACAAGCTTTGAATCACTGAATTTGGTGGAGTAATCACTGAGATATGCCCTTGAAAAGTTGACAGACTTTGGGTAGACAAAAACAGAGAACACAGATGATAGATGTAAATGTATCTATTAATTCACATTGGTATACAATCCCATTTGCATGACAAGCAATGCCAAATGGTGTAGAGAGGTTTAGGCTATGGTATAGTCCTCACACACACTAAAACTCAGTAGAGTTGTCCTCGGGGAATGAGTCAAATGTACCCGCCACTTTTCAAATACATGTTTTATAGGAAGTGAGTAAGAATTTGAATTCAAATTCAAATTCTTGGCTTCCTATAATCAAGCTTCTAAAAGTATGGAGATATTCTCTCAATCATATGATCTACTTTTCCACAAGTCAATTAGGTAGGTGTTTCATAAAGATTCCAAGTCATTTAGACTTTTACATGAGGTAAAATGGTAATAAGCCACTAGCCTATGTTCCTATGATTGTCCATACATGTGAACTCTTCATGATAGCTTCCAAGCCAAATGTGTAGGCTTGCTTCTTACACCAACAGCTCCCCCTCAAGCCAAACATTTTGGCTTAAGTCTTCATCTTCAATCTTCAAGTACATCCTGCAATCCAATCATGGATTTGAATCTGCAAAGTTTGGTTCCATCCAAAGCTTTAGTAAGTAAATCTGCACATTGCATGTTTGTAGACACATAAGTCAACTGAATGTCCTTGCTTAGCAACTTCTCCCTCAAATAGTGATAATGAACTTCTATGTGTTTGGTCCTGGCATGATAGATAGGATTAGCTGCAAGGTGAAGTGAACTTGTATTATCTCCAAAGATAATTGGAGGCCTAGTATATAAGCCCAATTCTGAATACAAAAGCTTAATCCAAATTGCTTCTTGAGTGGCATTAGCTAGCCCTCTATATTCTGCTTTTGTAGAAGACAATGCCACAGTTGGTTGCTTGTTTGCAGACCATGAGATAGGTTTGTCACCTGCAAAGGAAATGTATCCTGATGTGCTCCTCCTATCATCCTTGCATCCTGCCGAATCTGCATCTGAATAGACTTTTATATCAATATCTGATGTATAAGGAAAATACAAACCATGGTTCTGTGTACCCTTGAGATACTTCAAGATTCTCTTGGCAGCCTCTAGATGAGGTATCCTTGGTTTGTGCATGAATTGACTTAGCACACTAACTCCATATGCAATGTCAATTCTGGTTAAGGTAGCATAGTTCAAACTACCTACCATACTTTGATAACCTGTAATGTCTTTGACTTCATCACCTTCATGAGCACTTAGCTTTAGGTTCACCTCCATTGGAGTGCTTGCTACTTTAGCATCCTGCAAGTGAAATTTCTTCAACATATCCTGCACATACTTCTTCTGAGTGATGTAAATCCCTGAATTAGTATAAACTAATTCAAGTTCCAAAAAATACTTTAATAATCCAAGATCATTGATCTTGAACTCCTTCCTCATCTGGCTTTTGATGTTTCTGATTCCATTGACATCATTACCTGTAATGATGATGTCATCAACATAAACAAAGAGATAGATTACCTCTGAATTACTTCTCTTTATGAACAGAGAAGTATTTGCCTTGCTCATGGTAAATCCTTGGTCTTGAAGGTATGTAGTCAGCCTGTAGTTCCATGCCCTAGGTGCCTGCTTCAATCCATATAAAGACTTCTTTAATTTGCAAACATGAGTTACCTTCTTGGGGTCTTCATAGCCAGGAGGTTGTGACATATAAACTTCTTCTGATATCCATTCATTCAAGAAAGCATTCTTGACATCTAATTGGTACATGTTACAATTCTTGGATGCAGCCACACTCACCAACACTCTGATTGTTGGCATCTTGGCCACAGGAGAAAATGTTTCTTCATAATCAATGCATTGGGTTTGTGCAAAACCCTTGGCTACCAACCTAGCTTTGTACCTGTTGATTGTGCCATCAGAATTCCTTTTTAATTTATAGATCCATCTGGATCCTATTACATTCATAGAGTCCTTCTTGGGTACTAACTCCCATGTATCACTCTCTTTGAGTGCTTCAATCTCTTCATCCATAGCTTCTTTCCATTCTGATTTGGTGATTGCTTCTTCATATGAACCTGGTTCTTCATTTAACAAATCTTTTGCAAGATAAATTGAATGTTTAGTAACAAGGGATGTATCATACCCATAGTTGATAGGCTTTTTACTTTCCCTTTGTGATCTTCTGATTGATTGAGTTGAAGATTCTGGTATGTCCTCAAGCTGCTTCATCTTCATTTTGCCTTTGGACTTCTATGCCTTGAACTCTTCAAGGTTGATTGTATCTTCATCATTTGAACTTGAGTCTTTTTTCTGATTAGGTTCCTCCTTTGCAAGCTTTGGGAATTCCTCTTCCAAATCATAGGGTAGGTTGACTTTCCTGCATTCATTCTCATACCAAGAGTCATTCTCATCAAAGATTACATCTCTGCTTACCATGAATCCCTTATTGGTAGGGTTGTAAAACCTGTAACCTTTTTTATTCAAGTCATATCCAATGAAAATACATTTTGCAGCCTTTGGATCTAGCTTACCTCTAACCTGTGAAGGTATGTATACATATGCTACACATCCAAAAATTTTGCAGTGATCCAATGATGATCTCTTGCCATGCCAAGCTTCATAAGGTGTCATACCATCAAGTGACTTTGATGGTAACCTATTTATGAGATAGGGGGCAATAGAGACACTCTCTGCCCATAGATAATTAGGTAATTTTTTTTCATTAAGCATAGATCTAGCTGTCTCAACAATTAACCTATTCCTTCTTTCAGCTACCCTATTCTGTTCAGGAGAGTACCTTGTGGTTATTTCCCTTTTGATGCCTCTTTCCTGCAAGAAGTCCTCAAATTCATTGGAGAAGTATTCACCTCCTCCATCTGACCTTAGCCTCTTCAAATTCCTTTTGTTTGGTTTTCAACTAGTGCAAGATATTTCTTAAAACAATTAAACACCTCATCCTTGTGCTTCATAAAGTATAACACAGTCCATCTGCTATAGTCATCAATGAAAGACACATAGTACCTTGAACCTGAGATTGAGGGATCTTTGCTAGGTCCCCAAACATCTGTGTGCACCAACTCTAGGTAGTCTTCATGCATATACCCTTTCCTTGAGTAGGGCAACCTGTGAGACTTACCAAACTGACAAGCACCACACTTGTAAATCATGTGTTGCTTGGATACATTGGGTATCCCAAGTACACATTGGTCCCTGCACATTTGCTTCAAGGTCCTTTCACCTATATGACCTAATCTCTTGTGCCATATTTCAAGCTCTCAAAGTGTCTGATCCTTATAACTGTATAAAGCAATATTCTTTGTGTCCTCTAACTCAAAAGTGAAAAGTCTACCTGATTTTTCTCCCTTGGCTATCCTTTTGAATCCATGTCTTGGGTCCTCCACAAATGCTCCATGTCGATTGAACCTGACCTGCAAACCTTTCTCCACAATCTGACCAACACTCATTAAATTTTTTGTAATTGTTGGTACATAAAGTACCCTGCTCAACAAATTCTGATTACCATCACAAGTTTTCACATTTCCAATTTTAACTACAGAATGCTTTGTATCATCACCTGTCTGGACTTGGTGTTTACCTTTGGGTTCCTCAAGATCAGAGAGTAGTGCCACATTACCAGCCACATGATTTGAACACCCTGAATCAATATAAAATAAATGATCATCATTTGTACCTGACTTTGAGGTCATGTTCATGATCAAGAGAGAGTCATCTTGCTCCTCTGTGTAATTGTTGTAATCCTTTCTGTTTCTGAATCCTCCTTGGTAGTTGCCATTGTAATTGTTGTTGTAATTGTTGTTGTGGCCTATGGTTGAACCTTCCTCTAGATTGAGAATATCCACCTCTTTGGTAGCCTCTTCCTCTCTGATTTTTGTAATTTCTGTAACACTCATCTGTGGTGTGGTTTGACAAACCACAAATGTTACATGGTGATGAATTATAGGGTCTCCCCCTACCTGGCTTACCTCCTCTGCCCCTCCCTCTTGAAGATCTACCTCTCCCTGCATAGTTAGCTTGGGAGGTAGAGCCTTCATCATCTACCTTCTTATTCTTTCCTTTATCCTTAACCTTCTTATCACTATATAGGGCAGAAGAATTGTTACCTTTGGATGTGTCTCCATTCTTTGTGAGGTTTGCTTCATGTGTAAATAGTTGACCCATAAGAGTTGTGAGATCTGGAGTATGCATGTCCATGTAGAGATCCATTGCAGTGGTGAAACTTTCCCACTTATCATCAGCCTTGATTCCATTGATTACCTGTCTCACTATTTGTTCTTCTTCAATCTCCTCTCCTATGCTTGCTAACTGGTCTGCAACATCCTTGATCTTAGTCACAAATTCTGAAACAGCTTGCTTTGGTTGCTTCCTAAGTGTTGTGAACTCAATCCACAACTGATTTTTCCTAGCCCTTGTATTAGAAGAAAAGTATGATGACAAGGTTTCCCAAGTCTCTTGGGAAGTCTTACAATTTTTGATATGAGGTAAAAGAAAGTCAGATATAGAGTTGGGTAGATAAGACCTTTCCAAAGCATCTTTCGCACACCATGTATTGAGCTTCTCTTGTTCTTCCTTGGTGGGTAAACCTCTTGCTTTGAATGAGGGCAATTCCTCATCTCCTGAGATATATCCAAATAGACTCCTTCCTTATAAGTAGGTCTTCATCCTTAGAGACTAAGCTTGATAGTTGTTCTTGTCCAAGTTGTCAATTAATGAAGGAAAACCAAGGCTCCCATTTTACCTTATTTGCTCTGATCCCACTGTTGGGAAAGATGGATGGATAATCCAAGAAAGTGAGTAGATGTTGCTAAACCTGCTTTGCACCAGCCCTCTTTTGCTCCAGAGTTGATTAGTAGACTCCTTTAGATTCCAAATGACACCAAGAAATGATATATGTTCTTTGGAAATGATGTAAGTATTGATTGAATCAAAACAGACAAGTTTTTACTTCACAATTTCATGAAAACCTTCTAATTTGGTCTTGACACCTGCTCAGAGTTTTTCTCAGTGTGACTAGCCAATACCAATTGATCAAATTACTTCTAGGGATATTCAATTAGCTTAGCAAGCTACCATTCACAAGTGGAATGATGCAAAATGATGAACTATGCTAAGAGAAATTGATTTAGCAAAATAAGTGATACCCCCGACTTTTTAGGAGAGTTGCAGAGATAGACCAGAGAGCATCTCGACGACTATTTCTCTGAATTGGCCGAATTAAATCTCTTAAAACTTTGTCAACATGTAGATGACTCTGAGCTGAATCCAAAAAGCTTTGAATCACTGAATTTGGTGGAGTAATCACTGAGATATGCCCTTGACAAGTTGACAGACTTTGGGTAGACAAAAACAGAGAACACAGATGATAGATGTAAATGTATCTATTAATTCACATTGGTATACAATCCCATTTGCATGAAAAGCAATGCCAAATGGTGTAGAGAGGTGTAGGCTATGGTATAGTCCTCACACACACTAAAACGCAGTAGAGTTTTCCTCGGGGAATGAGTCAAATGTACCCGCCACTTTTCAAATACATATTTTATAGGAAGTGAGTAAGAATTTGAATTCAAATTCAAATTCTTGGCTTCCTATAATCAAGCTTCTAAAAGTATGGAGATATTCTCTCAATCATATGATCTACTTTTCCACGAGTCAATTAGGTAGGTGTTACATAAAGATTCCAAGTCATTTAGACTTTTACATGAGGTAAAATGGTAATAAACCACTAGCCTATGTTCCTATGATTGTCCATACATGTGAACTCTTCATGATAGCTTCCAAGCCAAATGTGTAGGCTTGCTTCTTACACCAACAATAGCCAAGCAAGGTAAAGATGATGAATACCTATTCTATATTGATTTTGGTTGCTCCAATCATGTATCAAGCAATGTAGCATTATTTTCTAACCTTGAAGGACCCAAAGGAAAGCACAAAGCTTAGATAGGTGATGACACTAGGCACTCAATAAAGAAGATTGGAAATGTTAAAGCATTTGATGGTAACATGAATCTTCCAATTAGGGTTTTGTATGTGCCAAGAATAACCAAGAATCTAATCAGTGTTGGATAGATTCTTGAGAAGTGTTTATAGGTTAGATTCAGAAGGCATGGAGCATATGTGGAGGATCCTCAACAAGGATTTACGAGGATTGCAAAAGGTGAGAAATTTGGAAGAATTTTAAACTTTGAAGTTGAAGATACAAGAACTATTGCTTTCTTCAATTATAAGGAACAAACCCTATCTAAATTCGACATATGGCATAAGAGACCAGGACATATAGGTGAAAGGACATTGAAGTAAATATGCAGGGATTAGAGTGTGCTTGGCATCCCAAATGTGTCCAACAAAAACATGATTTACAAATGTGGAGCATGCCAATTTGGCAAGTCACATAGGCAACCATTCAACAAAAGAGGATACATGTATGAAGACTACTTGGAGCTTGTACACACAGATGTGTGGGGTCCTCGTAGAGAGCCATCAATTTCAGCGTCAAGGTATTATGTTTCATTCATGGATGACTATAGTAGGTGGATAATACTTTATTTTATGATGCATAAAGATGAAGTCTTCACTTGTTTCAAGAAGTATTTGGCATTGGTTGAGAATCAAACAGGTAAAAGTTTGAAGAGACTCAGATCTGATGGAGGAGGTGAGTATTTCTCACATGAGTTTGACTCCTTCTTACAGAATAGAGGCACAAAGAGAGAGATTACAACAAGGTACACTCCTGAATAGAATGGAGTGGTAGAGAGAAGAAATAGACTAATAGTAGAGGTTGTAAGATCAATGTTAAATGAGAAGAAACTCCCTAATTATCTATGGGTAGAGGCTGCTTCCATAGTTACTTAATCAATAGACTTCCATCAAAGTCTCTAGATGGGATGACACCGTATGATGCATGAAATTGTAGTAGACCTTCTTTAGATCATTGTAAAATCTTTGGGTGCATTGCTTATGCACACATACCCTCACAGATTAGAGTAAAGCTTGATCCAAAAGCTGAAAGATGCATATTCATTAGCTATGGTTAGAATAAAAAAGATATAGGTTATATAATCCCACTAATAAAGGATTTACAGTTAGTAGGGATGTGGCATTTGATGAACATAACTCTTGGTTTCAGGATGATTGTAGGAAAATAAAGCTACCCTATGATTTGGACAATGGTTTTCCAAATTTGACCGAAGAAGAACCACATACCTCAGAGGATGTCAACTCAGAAGATGAAGAACAGATTGATTTCAAAGCTTGGAAGTCCAAGGGCAAAATAAAATTCAAACAATTGAAAGACATTCCAAAGTCATCCAATCAAGTGCTTAGAAGATCTCAAAGGGGAAGCAAAGAAACCTATAAGGTATGGCTATGACACATCATTAGTCACTAGACATTCTATAAACATGGCTAGAGATTCTATGTCAGAGGAACCTTCTTGATTTGAAGAAGCCAACAAGAAGGAAGAATGGAGAGAAGCTATGGAGGAAGAAATCGAATCACTTCAAGATAATATCACTTGGCATTTCGTTCCTAAAAGCCTTTCATGAAGGTAATAGGATCTAGGTAGATTTACAAAGTGAAAAAGAATTTAGATGGCACAATAAATAGGTATAAATCAAGGCTAGTAGCAAAGGGGTTTGCTCAAACCCATGGAGTGGATTATGAGGAGACCTTCTCACCTATAGCCAAGATGCCAACTATGAGAGTTTTAGTAAGTATTGCTGCTTGAAAGAATAAGAACTTGTACTAATTGGATCTTAAAAGGGCATTCCTTAATGGGTGGATCTCTTAAGAGGTCTACATGGCTCAACCACTAGGATATGAAGAAAAAGACAACCATGATTATGTATGTAAATTAAGGAAGGCTCTCTATGGTTTAAAGCAAGCTCCTACAGATTGGAAACATAAGCTTATCACATACTTGCAAAACCAAGGTTTTGTTGCAAACAAAGAAGATTCTTCATTGTTCATCAAGAAGATTAATTAAGAGGTTATTTATCTGTGTGTTTATGTGGATGATATAATTATTATAGGGAATGATGCCAATGGCATCAAGAATATAAAGGCAAGCTGACTCCTCTTGTCTGAAGACTAATGTCGTGACAACCAGTCAACCACGAAGGCAAGTGAAACCTGAATGAGGGAGGAGTTCAAGATCAGTGATCTTGGGTTGCTTACATATTTTCTTGGTTTAGAAACTGTTTATACGTATTTTGGTGTTTTCATTACTCAGAGAAAGTACATCCATGATATGCTAGTGTTCAAAATGGAAAATGCAAAAATTGGAGGCACACCCATGGAATCAAATCACAAACTCAGTGCTCATGAAGGAGAGCTGCTTGAAGACATTACAGGTTATCAAAGGCTTGTTAAGAGTCTGAATTATGCAACCTTAACAAGAGTAGATATATGCTATGGGGTGAGTACATTGAGTCAGTTCATGCATACACCAAGAAAATCTCACATGGAAGCTTCCAAAAGAATCTTAGACTACTTGAAGGGTACCATAAATGAAGGACTAATTTATCCATTCACATCTGACTTGGATATCAAGCTATATTCAGATGTAGATTGGGCTGGCTCAAAAGATGATAGGAGGAGCACCTCTGGCTACTTATCTTTTGTAGGGTCTAAGTTGACTTCATGGTCATCAAAGAAACAACCAACTATGGCATTGTCATCAACTGAAGCTGAATATAGGGGCCTAGCAAATGCAACACAAGAGGTAATGTAGTTTAAGCTACTCTACTCAGACTTGGAGCTAGATATGTACGCTTTGATGCTTTTTGGAGGTAATACTAGCTGATTACACTTGGCTTCTAATCATGTATATCATCCAAGGACTAAGCACATTGAAGTGCATTATCATTATGTGAGAGAGAAGCTACTTAGCAAGGACATACAATTATCCTATGTATTGAGTTTGTGTTAGATATGCTAACTAAATGTTTGGATGGAACTAAATTGAACATGTTCAAGATGATGATTTGATTGAGAGAGATTAAAGAGAGTTGAAGCTCAAGCATGTTAGGATTGATGGGGAGTTGTTGGTGCAATTACGCCTACCCTAAATGCTTAATCACTTATCCTAAAGGTTCATATATTCATTCATGTATTGGCACATGAATGATCTCTTGTAAAAGATTGATTTTTTCTCCTTGTAAAAGTGTCTAAGTGGAATCACTTCAATTATGAGTGTTTAGGAGAATCTTTCTAGGAATTATTTGATGAGGATTTATGGAAAATAAATTCGCTAAAAATTTGGAACACTTATAGGTAAATATTCAAATTCAAACTTCAATTTTGGGTCCAACAAAAAGACTATAAAAGAGGACTATCTAGTCACATGAATTAGCAGCTTGAGAGAGCCCAATTTGAAGAGACATTCAAACGTATTTCATATGGATATAGAGCTCACACTATTCCTCTACATAGTCCTCACATTGTGCAATTATTCATCGCCAATGTCAATGTAATTTATGTGCACTAATACATATAGTTTTTGCATATCCCATTTCTTCTACTCTCTCATGTATCACTCATAGTAGTGAACTTCCTTGATTCATTTCTCAGCGTGTACTTTATTGTTTGTAGTGATTCAAGTTGATATAGATTCTTTCAACTATCTATGTTCTTGCTACAAAGTTTCACTTTGATCATCTCAGCCATTCTTGAGTTATGTGCAAACCTAGAATGCATACTGTTAATCCCCAAAAATGTCAGGATGCATCTCTGATTTGCTAAGCATCATTCTGTGAGCAGAGTTTATCATCTGAAGTGAAATAACTTGCAAATTTTAGCTACCCAAGTTAATTAGATATGCCCAAAAGAAGTTTGTTCAATTATTAGCAGAGAAAGAGAATTGTTCATTTCTTTGAGTAGGTGTAGTGACCAGAATAGTAACGTTTTGGTTCACAATGAAACTCCAACGTATCTCTTCTGATCTAATGATTTGAGGATCATCTTCCAGAGTACTTGGGTGATTATTTGTGCTTGCTCAAAATCTCAAGAGGTCTACTTTGCACTCCTCAAATCACTTTTGGCTGGTGTGAGGAAGGAATTTGCAGCACTAGCTCTTCTCTGGAAGGTCTCAACCATCTCCAACAGTGGTATCAGAGCAACATCAAGGTAAAATGGGAGATGGATTTCCATCATTAATTGATGACTTGGACAAGGGATGTTATCCACGTTGGTCCCTAAGGATGAAGGCTTACCTCCAAGTAAGAAGCTTGTATGGATACATACCTAGAGATGAAGAAATGCTAACCTTTAGAAGCAAAAACCAACCTACAAGAGAGAAGCAAGAGAGACTAGCTGCAGGATGTGCAAAGGATGATCTAGCCAGATCGTACATACTGAATTCAATATCTGACTTTTTGTCACATCATATTAGGAATTTTAAGACTTCCCAAGAGACTTGGGAAGTACTATCTTCATACTTCTCATCAAATACAAGGGCCAGAAAGAAACAACTTTGGATGGAGTTCACAACCTTGAAGAAGCAACCAAAGCAAAGTGTAGCTGACTATGTGACCAAGATGAAGGATGTAGGTGATCAACTTGGGAGCATTGGAGAAGCTTAGATGGGATGGAAAAGATTCTCAAGCTCATGCTTTGATTGCGCTTTCAGTGAAGCATCATATAGTTCCACACATTCGGTCATGTTCTACATCACGACAGGCATGGGACACTCTTGCTTCTTTGTATGTCGTGTGTAATGAAGCATGTGTTGCATACTTGAGGAAGCAACTTGAGGATGTATGTATGGCTGAAAATGAGTCAGTGGATGTGTATGTGACACGCGTCAAAGATTTGAAAGAGCAATTGGCAAACATAGATGAGATCATTCCGGATGCATCACTCATTTCTACATTGTTGAAAGGATTACCAGAATATTTTCAAAGCTTTGCTACTACACTTTGCTTGGTTGTAAAAGGAAATCCTAATATGTATGCATTTGATGAGGTTGTGTCTCTTCTTTTGCAAGAAGAGCAATCTAGAGTGAATAGGAGTGGTATGATTGAGGGAACGCAAGCACTTGCTATCTCACAAAAGGGGAAAAGCAAGTATGGTTCAGCTTTGGGTTCATCAAAACCAAAGACTCAAGCTTCCTCTTCCACTCATTCCTCTAATGATGGTGATTTGCAAAAGAAGAAGAGATGCAAATATTGCCGGAAGGCTGGTCATACTATTGATGAGTGTAGAAAGCTTGCAAAACACAATGAAAAGATGAAGGAATATGGCATGTCTATTGCTGAAAATTTAGCAAATGTAAAGAATGATGAAGCTAACATGGCTCAAGATTTTTGGGCATGTGTTGTTACATGTCATTATGATGCTTCTTTACATTCTAAATGTATGGTTGTGAGTGAGGCTGATTCGGATTGGTTCTTTGATAGTGGTGCTTCAAAGCACATAACATCATGCAAAAGATTTTTTGCCTCTTTGAAAGATGCACCTAAAGGAGGACATGTGGTGTGTGCAAACAATGCCTCTTATCCTATCATTAGAGTAGGAGAAATTGAGCTTATGGCTGCAAATGGAGGTGTGATTCTCTTGAAAAATGCATTGTATGTGTCCGGTATCAAGAAGAACTTAATTTCAGTTCCATTGATTGCCAAAGTTGGACTTCTTGTACACTTTGTTGATGATAAGTGTATGATTCATGATTTTAGCAATGGCGATGTTATCGTGATGTCCAATACATTATGTAATGGTTTGTATTGCATGGATACATACAAGAGGGCTGCCTCGAATGCCTTAGTTGCTCATACTTCTTCCATGGCTCAAATGGAGCTTTGGCATGCTCGTTTTGGTCATTTAAACTTCAATAGTTTGCTCTACTTGCAAAAGAAGTACATGGTTATTGGCTTGCCTACACTTGAGTCCATTGAAAAGCATTCATGTGAAGGTTGCATTCTTGAAAAAATGCATCGTGCTTCTTTTCCAAAAGATAGTCATACACACACTACAAGAAAATTGCAACTTGTTCATAGTGATGTATGTGGTCCGGTCAAGACTCCATCTTTTGGGAAGCATGTATATTTTGTTACCTTCATTGATGATGCTACTCGCCATACATGGGTGTATCCTATGAAAGCAAAGAATGAGGTATTTTCTTGCTTTAAAGCATTTTTAGCTATGGCTGAAAATTTTTCTTCACAAAAGCTTTTGACTCTACACACGGATCGTGGTGGTGAATACATGTCACATGAGTTTAATGCTTTTCTTTGTGAAAGAGGTATTTCACACCAATGTACGGTGCCATATACACCTCAACAAAATGGTGTTGTCGAGCGTAAAAATAGAACTTTACTTAAAATGGCACGATGTATGGTTAAAGAAAAGCATCTTCCTCATAAGTTTTGGATGGAAGCGGTCATGTGTGCAAACTATGTGTTGAATCACTGCACTACAAAAGCATTGAGAGTCATCACTCCTTATGAGGCTTGGAATAGTCATAAGCCTATGGTTAGTCATATGCGTGTGTTTGGTTGTTTGGCATATGCTCTTGTGCCATCACAACAACGTCACAAACTTGATGACAAGGCAAAGAAATGTATATTTGTTGGTTATAGTGTTGAAAGTAAGGGATATAGGTTGTACCATCCATTGACGAACACAATTATTGTGAGTCGAGATGTGGTATTTGCTGAAAATTCAGTTTTCCCTCTACTTGAATGCAAGAAATTACCAACAGTTAGCTCACAAGATGTATTCGATACACTCATGCCTTTGTTCCAAAATGGTGTGCTTGACTACGGCCATGTAGACTAGCCAACTGAGGTTCAAAGGGCTGAAAAATTCCATCCAAATAGGGGTGAAAATGCAGAGAATTTCTAGCCAAACATGGCTGAAAAAATTCAGTCAAAAAATGTCCAAACTGTTGGAAATTTCCAGCCACATATGGTTGAACATTTGCATCAAAATATGGCTGAAAATGAGCATGAAATTCAGCCCACGCATGATGTACATATTGAAGATGTTTTACATAATGAATGCATGTCTATCAAGAGTGCACAATCTATGCAAAAGTGGCTGAAACAAACTTTGCAATACAGCAAATTGAGTGCACCTTTACTTGGTAGAACAAGATCAAGCTCTCACCATGCATCAAGTAATTTTGTGGATTATTCTCTTATTGCTACAACATGTGATGAAGAGCCACTTTCTTTTGAAGATGCATGTGACGATCCACAATGGATGAGTGCTATGCAATAAAAAATGGATTCCATACATAGGAATGGTACTTGGGAGTTATGTGAATTGCCAAAAGGAAAGAATGCCATTGGTACAAAGTGGGTTTACAAGATTAAGAGAAAATCTGATGGTAGCATTGATCGCTACAAAGCTAGATTGGTTACCAAAGGATATGCGCAACAATATGGCATTGATTATGAGGAAACTTTTGCACCTACTTCAAGTATGACTACCATTCATACCGTGGTTGCATTGGCTACCCATCGAGGTTGGAAAGTGCATCAGTTGGACATAAAAACAGCCTTCTTGAATAGTGATTTGCAAGAAGAGGTCTATGTGAAGCAACCTCCTAGATTTGCTATGGAAGGGAAACAACATATGGTTTGTCGCTTGCATAAAGCCTTGCATGGTCTCAAGCAAGCTCCACGTGCATGGTATGACAAAATACATAAGCACTTGATTGCTCTTGGCTTCACATGTAGTCCGATTGAAAGCACACTCTATGTACGCAAAAATGGGGCTGATCTTATAGTGCTTGTTCTTTATGTCGATGACATACTGGGTCATGTGATGCAAAACTTGACATTCTTATGGCTGATTTGCAGGATACTTTTGATGTCACTTATCTTGGTCTTTTGAGCTACTATCTTGGCATCCAGTTTGTATCCATTGAGGGGGGAATTGTTATGCATCAAGCAAAGTATGTTGAAAAACTACTTCAACATTTTGGCTTTGAGGATTGTAAGCCAGTTTCCACACCAGTTGAGACAGGATTCAGGTTCTCAGTTGAGGATTCCAGTGATGCATTTGACACTTCTCTTTATCAACAAGTTGTGGGATGTCTTATATATGCATGCAACACAAGGCCGGATATACAGTATGCAATTTCCCAGTTGAGTCGATTCATGCATAGCCCTGGCACTAAGCATTGGCAAGCAATGAAACGTGTGTTTAGATATCTCCGAGGCACTTTGGGCTTAGGTCTCTTTTATGGTAGAGATATTCAACCATGCTTGCATGCTTTTATAGATATTGATTGGGCTGGTTGTTATGATACTCGCGTGTCCACTAGTGGTAATTGCTTTTTCCTTGGAGACTCATGCATATCTTGGTTGAGTAAGAAGCAACCTACAGTGGTGACATCAAGTTGTGAAGCTGAGTATAGGGCAGTTTTCACAGCTACAGTGGAGTGTATATGGCTGAGATGCCTATTGATGGATCTTTCACTATGTGAGAGAGCACCTTCATGTAGGAGATATTGATTTGGTATATGTGCCTACACAAGATAATGTGGCAGACATATTCACCAAAGCTCTTCCATAGGAAAAGTTTGAAGCTTTTCGCAAAGCTTTAGGCTTGTAACCTTGTGGGGGTTGATCTGTCACTCCCTATATGTGTTCAATCATTCGCTCCAGGGGGGTTTGTTACACTTATGTGTTCCTTGAGTAGCTTTGATGTGAACCTTTTCCCTATACATGGGCACTTTTTACTCTAGTGCTAGCTAGAGGGTTTTTCCCCATGTTACCACATACTTGATACTCTCATATGTGGTGGTACTTTTTACTTAGGGAGATTATTCAGCTCTTACTTCAGTTCAGTTCATTGATCAATAGAGAGAGCTATTCCAGCCATCGTCTTCTCCATGTGTCTTGCTGCATTTGTGCTCCTTGTGTGTGCTTCTTGTGTGTCTCTCACACTCCTACACACACCCAACAGATCGCTCTTTGTCTTTCAGAGAGAGATCGCATAGAGGAGAAGAGGGGATACGACAGAAGGAGGCCAACACATGTAACATTCTTCTGGAAATTCACGGATGGGAAGGACAGTTCTCTTTAGAGACAAGCAATAGGCATATGATCAGGGAAGTACCACGTTGGGGAAGGGCAAGATCCAACAATTGTTTTCTAAAGACACGGCTCTGATTGAGCGCAAGGAGGCCAATCAACGTTACACGAAGGCAGACTCTGTTTTTTTTTTTACTCTTGTGATCAGAAAAGCAAAAGGAGAGAAAGCTAGGAAGATCAGGAAGAATGAAGCAGAAAAGACCACTTAATCAAAGGAATTAACGGATATGAAAATGTCGATCATTGATAGCTGTACAAAATTGCAGTGAAGAGATATGTGCCCCTGCATAGTTGAGCTAACTGAGATCATTGATATCGGTTAAAGTTTTGTAAGTTTTCAGTACTCATTAATCATATCTAATGGTTTCTTAGAGTTTTCATAAAGTGATTTTGTTCAGAGAACGTTTTAACACCTCAACTACGTGGAGTTCTAGAATTTGTTTTCATAAATTCAGTATTGATTATGTATGCATGAACAATAGTGAGAATGGAGTACCACTTGGAGTCAATTCAAGACTGTAGGATCGAATTCTGAAGTACATTGCTAAACAAAGCAAAATTAGAAAACTGATGTTGCAACCGAAGGAAATAAGTGAATGATGGAAGGCACTCAAAAATTAGTTGAATGCTTGAATTAGGAGGAGCTAAAGGAGACATTCGATGCACTAATATAACCCAAAGCTGAAGATGAATTCTACTCATTCATGCAGAAGATTTGCGATGAGTATATTTTGTAGTCTTATTTTAATCTGATCATTGTAGGATTTGTGCTTATATCCGTATGAAAACAAAAAAATAAATTTTGAGATCATGAGAACTGTTATTTTTGTGAGAAGTTGAATAGTTTTCGAATTATTTGTGGAGAAGCATTTGACCGTTGAAGGGATATCAGTGAGGATTCAAAGACGAGCAATCAGCAACATGAATATTCCAGAGTGGTTGGGGGAAATTTACATTTTTGGAGTTCAGAACCAACAGTAGTGATTTTATGTAGTGTTGAGCTTGTGCAGGATTAGATCAATTAATATTTTGTTACCATGTATCTTTTAGTTGACTTTGAGAAATCCGTTTTCATAAGATGCGTAGGATACTAATATTTTATGATATTGGATGTATCCGTACTTTGGTCGCTTCACTGCCATGTTGTTTTTTGTTGTTTACACTCCAGTAAACCCATTGCTAGAAAAGCACTTTGGTTGATAATATCACAGTTGATATTCCCTAAATAATGAACATGGTTCATAAAAGTGTGATTGCTTTGACAATTTGAGATCGATTGCTTCATTCTCCATATGCGATACTTTTAAAAATATTTTGAAATGTTGAAGACTGTCCTTATGAAGACTCACGCTTGATGATGAATAAATTTTGAACACTTCTAGAAAGCCATTCCCTGAAGCTCAAATATTACAAACTATCCTTATAATCGCTTATGTTTTCAGAACTTAAAGTATTGCATGCTTTGGAACCAGCGTATGGGAAAGTCGAATGCTACATAGAAAAGAAAATTTTATTTGAATGAGAATAAAGCTTGAATTGCTATGAGAAAGTGATAGTCATAGCATTACATCAAGGTCAATTTCTTAGCACTCTGTGTGCACCCCTAAGCACACAATTTCCTGACGACAACATTCATGCATTCTATCAGTTAACTCAAACACATCATAATATTTCTCATGGACACTCAACTAGACCATGCACATGACATACACAACTCATAATCATCACCTTTTTACTCACAAATCACTTACATGACATGCACTTGTTATACTCACATATGCCAATGTTTAAAGTTTTATTGTTCATCAATTAATTATTAACCTAAAATAATATATATATAAAGTTAAATACATTAATTATTAGTTAAATTATTTACTACACATTCCTATATATAGATTCATTATATATTCAATCAATTATTAGGATTAATCATATATTATTCAAGGAAATAAGAACATGTTATTTACATAGATTAGATTATATACATAAATGTTACCTCACATATTTCACGCACATACATACATACATACACACACATACATACATACACACACACACACACACATATATATATATATATATATATATATATATATATATATATATATATATATATATATATATATATATATTGTGTACCTAACTCGTGAAGCCTTAGGGACTTGTGCCGATGAGACTAAATCTCAATCGCCCCACAAATGCGTATAGTGATGGATCGATACACGCTTAATTATCAATCTGAAGAACCACATGAACAATGTGTATGAGGACATGTGCGCACATGATGGAAAATGAAGTGACTGAGCTACAATGCATGGGAAAGGACTTATCTACCTCTCCAACTCACCAACTCTCTGAAAATGTATGCCATGATACCACTTATAACAGTAAGCACAAATTCAAACTTTTCTCCCAGCTCCGAACGCCGAATATGGCCAACAGCAGATTCATTTCAAAGTTCTCGATGAGTGCATCTATTGGTCATATTTTCACTCGAATCTCATAACGCTCTTCAAGTTATGTGCAAAACAGTGAATGGTGGGAAACACCAACACTCGCTCTACAACTCATGGTGGCTCACACACACTACAACCATTTGAAAATGGTGGGAAGGGGTAGGTAACAACCCTACACACACATTTGAAGCATCATACACACACAAAAGATCATAGAAAAGATGGAAATCAGTAGGGAAGAAGCAAATTCGTTCTTCTTCACAATGGAAAAAAGTTTTTACAAAGAGTCACAAAGTGACTCATATACATGTGCCCTTAAAATGGTCCTTGCACACAAGAGACCGGCACATTAATTGACTAATTCCTAGTTTCCTACTATTTCACAAGAATTATGTTACAAGGATTTGGGGCTTATGCATCTAGAGGACTCCTCTAGTGCATTTACATAGTTTGGAGGGAATTTCCTAGAATTTTGAAGATGAAATTTTATGCCCACTAATTTGAAAATTTTGGGGCTCCTCTTTTGTGCGCTTTTCTCTGCAACACTCTCCCCCTCTTTGTCTCTATCGTCACTTGGTAGGCTTTGCTTCTTGTCTCTATACTTCTTCATGGATAATTGCTGGCCTTAATCCATCCTTGCTTGTGGCATGCTTCCCACTGTTGTGTTTTCTGGGGCCTGTTTACTTCTTTGCACCACATGCCTCACTTGGTCAGCCTTACATGTCGTCTAAGCTAGCATTACGTTTTAAAAGTCATGTTCCTAATTCTTCTTTGACATCCTTTGGGGTCTGATGCATTGCTTACCCTGTTTATTTCTTTCCATTGCCTACACCTGGTGGAGGAGGAAGCTGTGTGCAACCTCCCATCAAAAGTCCTGGTTGTTATCTTTCTTTATTTCCATTCCTCAGGACCTGGTTCTTTGGTGTTGTCACCTAATGTGTGCCCCTACGGGGCTTTGGGTAGAGGGTGGTTCTTTCTTTTTTAGCTTCTTTGTTCATTGAGCTGTTTTGGTCTTTGATTTTCTTCTTCTTCTCTTTTTGCTTGATTCTCCCTTCACACGTCCCTCCTCCTGAACTCTTTCATCCTCTAGAGGCTTTTTGTTACGACATGCATATGTTTGGATGACTTTCTGCTCTCTATGGTTAAGCGAATTTGCTTGACATATCATCAGTTCCTTCCATTGACCTGACTTTATCCGTCATCTGGTGCCTCTCTATGGTCTACAAAAAAACTTAATTCGTAGGCCACCAATCAAGCATTTAAGTTAGAAGATATTTTTGCAAAGATCTCTGAGTCCATTTCAAAAAATACTGTAAAGAATGCTTCTTCGAATGTCTGCATATATGGACTCAGAAAAAACATAAGTCTGGAGTATATGGCCATGAGCGTTAAGCGACTAGGAATAGTAGATAAATCAAACGCTAGTGCATCTGATCCCTAGTTTATTCCAATGAAGTTCAAAAAGGTATACTGAGCATGTTGAAATACCTTTATCACGGTAAGTAGCATACTCAAAATTTTTTTGGTCATCTTGATGGCTAGATCAGGTATTGTGGCATATCTGGCGATCCAAAACTCGATAGTCTTCACCATGTATTCTTCGGTTGGTAAGTAATTGCATGGTGGA
This sequence comes from Ceratopteris richardii, assembly GCA_020310875.1. NCBI lineage: Eukaryota > Viridiplantae > Streptophyta > Polypodiopsida > Polypodiales > Pteridaceae > Ceratopteris > Ceratopteris richardii. The sequence continues at coordinate 52,388,594 of CM035420.1, read as the reverse complement.
CTCGATAATAGTGGATAGTTTAGCCATTGATTATTTATGCTTCCCTTGCATTGTGCTTCCCAAAATTGTGTCCAAGAGCGTCTTCTAGGTACTGGGCAAAAAGATGGATTAATTTGAAGTACATAAGGTGCCGATTCCCAGTGGATCTGTAACGTGGGGTTCTTTTCCAAAAATGTGTGTCTCCATATAGGACCTCCTTCATCAAATTCCTCTTGTGTATAGGTAAATGTCTGCATATTGAACGGCAAATTGTTATCTGCTTCTTTATTTGTGGTCCTTCTTATATACTGGCGTGTTTCTTCTTTGAGTAATCCATAAGATACATTGAAAGGCTTCATAATCTGTTCTAGGCTCTTGCTCTCAATCTTTGCTTCCTTCATTACTTTGACAACCTGATCTTCAAATTGCTTTGTAAGCTCGGACACAAGTAGTGCCCGCTCATGTCGGCTTAGTTCTGCAATAGCCCGGTTATGTCTCTTAGTGTCGGTCTCTGTTTCCTCCCTTATCAATGAACGATGCATGGGGGGAGAAAGAGGACGTACCTCAATCTCCTTAGTAGCTGATGTGGAGCTTGGAACTACTGGTGTCCCCATGGTTACCTATTGTTCTATTTGAGCCTTTAATTTGATGATGAGTTCATCCTTTGCTTTGAGTTCTTCGGTGGCTCGCGTAATTGCATGCTTTTTCTTCAGGAGTTCTTATCCTATGACAACCAACTGACTAGCATCTTCATTGCATTGCTCAAGGAATTTCTTCTCTGCCATTTTCCATTTTTTCCTGAGTTCATTGGTGTCTTCCGTATACCTTTTCTCCCATTCTTCTATGATGGCTTGCTCTTTTTTCAGCTGATCTTCATAGTTTGCAATTTGCTCCTCTAAGTCTTTTGTGTTGCTTATGGTCATCTCGGTTGTTTTTATGGCTTGGTTACATAAGATGGTAGTCCTAAGCTCTTTATTCTGATTCCTTAAAGTGTCTGCTTCCTCAATATATACTTTGATTTGACTTTTGAGCAACTTACTTTGTGCATTCATACTTACTTTCTCTGCTTCACCAGCTTCATATCTTCTTTGTAGCTCTTGAAGTCGATCCTGAAGCCATTGGTTCTCCGTAGCTAGCATGGTGCTTTTGTCCCGAGCTTCTTTGATTTTTGTTTCCTTGGCCGAGAGTGCCTGTTGAGCTTGAATGAAATTTGCAGATAAGCTTTCACTTATCACTTGTAATTGGTTTTTCTCTTGCATGGCCTTATCATAATCTGCATCTGCTTCAAGCATTAGATGTTGAGTGTCCATAGCAGTTTGTATCATCTGCTTCACAACCAGTTTCAATTTAGTGACATCCTCACCTTTTGGGGATGCTTGGTTCTTTCCTTGTTCGTATGTCTCTGCCTTGGTCTACATGTATGGTTTCGTTGTGCGGTTGTCTTATTTGTAGGTGTATCTCTCCCTGTCTTTCCTCCTCTTCATTAGTGGTTGATTTGGTAGTACTAGCTTGAAAAGTGACATCCAAAGGAGAGGGTTCTACTACCACCCTGATCGATATGAAGGGCACGGGCTTCTCCACCATTTCCTCTACTTTTGCCCGTTCATGCTCCTCCCTTGGTCTCTTTATTGGAGCTGCTCCTTCTAAATACGTCTCTATGATCTGAATAGTTTTTTCTTCATTCATCTTCCATATATGAATTCCGTCTTTAGGTGATCCTGGCTTTGTTATGTCTGTGTTAGTGTCATCAGGAATAGGATCTATCTTTGTGCCTTCCACCCCAAAGTCATCAGGTACTTGATTCAATTCCTCCCATTGACCATCATCTTTTGAATCACTTTTAATATCCACATCCAGCATAGATGGTTCTTATTTTTCTAGTGTATCGGACGATGAACTAGAGTTCGCCAAGCCCAACTCTCTATATCGATGATCCTTCATCAGTCTCTTTTGTTGTTCATTGTCTACAATAGTTTGTTGGTAATGATGTCCTTGTACCGGTAGGTTTACTTGACCTTCCATGTATTGATGAGTTGCTTCCATGGCTTTGGTTAGTTCCTCTTTTGTGATGAGCGTAATATCTTCTAGCCTTGTTTTTGGGAGTACATGTATCCTTTTTGACATTGGAACATCTTCTTCTACCTACATCATCTCTCATAGACTTTTGGTACCTCTCATTCTCGGTTGAGAATTGGTTTCAACTTCTTCCACTATTTTTACTCCTTTCTTTTTCTTTGGAACCGTGGAAATCTGAGCATACTTAGCCATTTCTTCATATGAAGGCATTTCTTTCAAATGTTCGCGAATGCCTAAGGCATGATAAATCAATATTGTTAATGCAACACTTCCGTTTAAAAACTTCTTATGTTTCCACTGTTTCTTTGCTTCAAACAGGCATTCTTGAATATATGGTGTCATATTTGCTTGGTTCCCTATCTGTTTGATGGTGTGAGAGAGCATCTACACTATGATCTTTTGTGGTGCTATATAGCGATGCATATTTGGGAAGCAAAAGTATTGATGAATCAGTCTATCTTCTTCTTCTATGTCAACATGATTGATGTCCGTGAATGTTCGTGTTTTATCACCTCAGCTTTCGTCTTTCAGGACTGTGTTTCCATCCTTTTCCCACCCGAAGGCTTCCTTTATCAAATCATGGGTAAATTGAATGATTACCCATTCTCCTCCTCCATCTAGAACTATGGCTTCAGGTACTAACGGGTCATGTAAAGCCGGTTGCATTGTATTCATCACTTGGGTGCATCGCTAGAAGTCTGGTTTGTAGATGGGTAGTTCAAAGTACTTCTGAATACTTGATTTCTTCATTATGTCCATAGCGTATGGAAGTTCATGCACCACTTTGAAATCTTGAGACATCACTAGAAACTGATGGTCAATATCCATAATCTTGATTGTTACTAAGAATAGATAGTCCCTAGCAGGTTGGTCCTCCCAAAACCAGTGACCTTTTGCTTTCGTCACACTCTGTAAGGAGAATTCCAAAACCTCTTCTTGAATAGTTGCTTTAGAGTCCTCAGAAGCCATTTGCACTTGTAATAAGGAGAACATGAGCTTCTTATAGAAGTTAAGTAGTGTGGTGTGTGTGTCTCAATGAAACGTTGTTTATCACATCACTCAATTTTCCCTTGCTCAAATAAGTAAGATCTCTTACCACACCTCTTTTGATTTATATTTCTGAAAGAAAAGAAAAATTAGTTTTCATCGAAGCATTTATTTATTTATACAGTAGGTTCATTCCTATGGGAGTGGAATCTAGGATCTATTCCCAGGTGGGAATTGTGCACCACTAGTTTTGTTGAACATATTATGTGCCGAATGCATGGCCTCGTAATGCGGCCCTGGCATGCATACTCGAGGTGCAATAGACTCCTCATGAGTGCGATTGGGATCTTGTTGAATTGGTGTTGGAACAAGGAAATCCCAAATTGATGATTATGAAAAACTTGAAGGAATTCAAGAATCAGAATGAAGCCAAAGAAGTCATTGAAGATAGTGAAGAGATCTCAGAATTATATCTTGTATACATATGTACACTACAGATGAAAATTCTTGTACTATGAGTTTAGATGATCATTAGAATGATAAGGAATAATGTAATAAACATGGGATAAGTCTAGAATAATATGTATATAAGTCAAAGATGTAAAGTAATAAGTGTGAGAGTCATAAGAAGCCAAGTGTCCATGAGATAGATGTGTAGAGAGTCATCTTCAGGAGTTAGCATCGAGTCCTTCTCTCATTTCTCTCAGCTTGATCTCACGTGGATCAGGAAATATTTTGTACACATCTAATCTAGAAGCTAATGAAGCTATGTTCAAAGTTTCATGGTCTAATTCCTTTCAGGTTGTGTGTATGATCAATAGCAACATGTATATGTAAAGTCTGCAGGTAGACCTCTTAGAGTTGTGCACTTTTTCGTGTTAATGTTTTGCTTAGATCTCACTGCACAATGTACATTTTATGATGACTGAGCATTCAAAATCTAAGCTAGAAGGTAAGGAAGCTATGGCTAAAAGCATTTAGCAAAATGAAACTTGTGCTGTGAGAAATCAACCTTAGAAGTTGACTATTTCAAAGTTGCTTGTTCAGGAAGACAATTTCTAAATACCTTTGATGTTAATGATCAAATCAGAGTTTTAATGATTCTTTTGAAGGTCTAATGCTTTATATGATTGCCCAAAGGTAGCACGGAGGTATGTATATAATTTGATTGAAGAAGTTTGAAGATATGTGCAGGTAATGAAGTTAATTTCTGAAGCAGACTTCTTGAAGAAGAAGAAATTTCACTTAGAGAAGTGATAGTGAATGATTTTATAAATTAAGGTAACATTTGTGTAAAGTTAGGTCTATAACTGATATAGAGGTGCTCTTAAATCAGTATAGATCAAGACTTTGGAGATTGAGGTCTCCAACAGTGGTATCAGAGCAAAAAGTGCAATACAAAGTGAAGTAAAGAGCATTGGAAATCCTGACTATTGCAGACATTGATGTTTCTTCTAATTGAACGTGGACAAGATTAAATTCTTGAAGACAACTTGAAGAAGTGTGAAGATTGAGCTTGAAAGGATTTGAAAGACTAAAACGTTACATTAAAGGTACAAAGTATATTCATTCATTCTAATATTTGCAGATGGGGGAAAGCTTGCAGATTGATAAGCTAGATAGGGAGAACTATCCAGCTTGGTCCATGAGGATGGAGGCACACCTCATGAGCAAAGATTTGATGTCATTCATTATAGGATAAGAAGAAAAGCCTGAGTTTGAAGATCCTAATGTTCCAACTAGGGAAGAGCTTGCAGATTTGAAGAACTAGATGAAGAAGGATGCTCAAGCTAGGAGCATCATTTACATGGTTGTAAATGATTCTCTTCTACCTCATATTACATGACTAGAAAGTGTAACAGATGTGTGGAATGCTTTGCAAGAGCATTTCCAAAATACAACCAAAGTCAAAGAAGTCCTCATATGGGCTGAGTTCACAACCTTCAAGAAAAAGAGCTCGCAATCAATTTATGATTATGTGGCAAGGATGAAGGATATTGCAAATAGCTTGGGAGCAATAGATGAAGATATTGAAGAGGATGAGTTGGTAAGACAAATACTTAAAATTCTAAGAGGAGATGAGAAATGGAAGCCTTTCATATTGTCCATAGAATTGTCATTAGATCATTTTATTCCTTAGTCCTGATCTTAATCAATTGCTAGGACACATGCTAACTTTTGAGCAGGACATTAAGGGAGATAATGATAGGAGTGCAAGTCAAGCTATGTACTCCAAGGATAAGAAAAAGAATAGCAAAGGAAAGCAATCAACTATTGATGAAGGACCTTCAAGCCAAGTCAATTTCACATCTTGAAGGCACTCGCTCAATGTCTGGAGCCGCTTCACATAGAATAAAGTTCTCAAAGTCCCATTTGTCAATCCATCCAAGAATAGTGATATCATTTTTTGTTGAGTGGGTCTTTCTGTTGTTGGGCATCTATCGACATATTGATTAAATCTCCGGGCAGCTGTTTTCACCATTTCATTTGGATTCTGTTTGAAGCTATGGATTAAGGATGAAGAGTTGTGTTTAATCCCTTTCTTGGTGAATTCTCCAATGAACTCCTAAAAAATTGCTCAATATTTCCAAATTGATTGGGATCCAATGGTTGGAACCAAGTCAAAGTTGTCCTTGTGAGAGTAAGTCCGAAGGACTCATACTACACAAAGAAATCATCCAGTTGCTTTGCCCATAGAACTTGTTTAAATTCAGCTATGTGATCACATGGTTCTCCCATTCCGTCATAATGATTTCTCATACACTTAGCTACTTGAATTATTCTTAGTCTCCTTATGGGTTCTGGCAGTCTAGGTATTACAAGAATTACTAGTCTAGTAGGAGGTACCCCATGATGTACTCCTGGCTGTGGTCTTGGCCTTAGGGGTGGCCGATTCAAGTTGCCTAGTCTTGGGTGGGTTTGACTGTGTGGCGGTACTCCTGGCATTATAAATTGCACATGAGTTTGATTAGGAAAACTTCATTGGCTCGTTTGTCCTCACATTGTATTCCCTGGATCTTGATGAGTGCCAAAAGGATAAGGTAGTTGCCTGATCTCGAGAAAGGAATACATGCAACCCCATATACTTCAACTGAGCCCTATCCACAACATCTACTGGCCAATACCTTGTCTGGTTTTGGTCCAAGTATGTGACTCTAGACTCATCATCGGGATCCTTTAATTAATAGAAAGTCATTGGGATTTCTTCCTGTCCACGTGTGAGTGAATTGGTTTGTAACAATAAGTCTGATCCATGGATTAAATAGACCTCTAATAGGTAATCATCTTGAGATATCAAATCCCCTCTCAAGACTCAAGTTACCACTGATTTTCCTCTTCGTGTAGTTACTAACTCCTCAGGGTCAGGTCTTCCCGAGTTTCCTTGTCCTTCCAATCCTCCTCTCTCGTTGATCGGATTTGGTTGTTCTGTTACCACATAGATGTGACCTAACTTGTCCATGTACACCCCTCCTTCATACTTGTCTACGGGCTTTGGAAGCTGATTCAGTGGACTTCACCATCCTCGCTACATACCTATTTAAGCCATCTAGGTAGATGGGGATCCCTTGGGGATTAGTGGATATATATTGTATGTTGATGTATAAAACACCACAAGAAATGAATTAATGTGACACTAGAACACCTCTATGGTCACCATTAACTCATTGCCACTCCAAACTTTGAGAAATGATAGCTTAAAGTGAGAACTTTGCTTCTACAGAAATTCCTAGTCACCGAAATGACATACCTTCAGTATTTTGCTAATTTCTCCTAGCTCAAGTATGCTTTCTCCATGAAACTTTATAGGCTGAAACTAGAAGAGTAGAGCTTTCCAACAAGCTATCATATGCATCAAACGGAGCTCTAGAACTCAAGTTATGGCCCTCACAAGATGACCCTGTATGACCTTCCAAAACTGGAAAACTTGCCTGTTTTAGTAAGAGCGCCTGTTTAAAATTAGAATTCGATGCCTAGCATCGACTTGCAACGAGAATTCGATGCCGGGCATCGACTTGGAGTGTTTTTGACCACTTTTCAGCAGGGATTCGATGCCGGGCATCGACTTCCCGCATAAAGTCTTGATCTTTTGGACACCAAAACTATAGGTGATTTCATGCACACTTAGAATATGACTTATCAACTAGAATTCGATGCCAGGCATCGAGTTGTTCCAACAACATCATGTTTTTCAAACACTTCAGTACTGAATGAAAAATATAAAAGAAAATATGACTTATCAACAGAGATTCGATGCCAGGCATCGAGTTGCTTGGAAAACTTGATCTTTGTAACTCATCACACAGTAGGTAATCATGGAGATGATGGAGAGAGGCTCATACACAGAACTTTACTCAGTTCTTCTCATAACTATAAAAACTCAGAAGTTTTACAAATGCTTTCTCACTCAGAGAAGCTCGACTATACTCAGTCATACAAAAATGAGTTCTTCTCACTTTCTCTCTCTCTCTCTCGTCAGTTGATACAAACTAACTTATATAGATTTTCGTATTCTCGTGATTTTAAAAAACTTCTAGAACTAAAGTGAACTAACTTTACAAGTATAATACAGTTGTGAATTTGTCCCTTCACATAGGCATGGGGTTTTCTTCCTAAGATTTGACCTTCAAATATATGTCTAATTAGTGAGTGTTTCTCCAACAGCTCCCCCTCAATCACTAATTGACATTCCCTGTTTCTTCATATCATCTTCTTTTCTTTTACTCCTGCCATGCTTTTGAATCTACTGGTCTTCACACCATCCAAGCTCTTTGTCATTATGTCTGCTAACTGATCTTTAGTAGAAATGTATTCCACTTCAATCTCTTTCTCCATTACCTTTTCTCTGAGAAAATGATACTGTATCTCTATGTGCTTTGTTCTTGCATGAAATACTGGATTTGCTGCAAGATAAAGTGAACTCATATTATCTCCATATATTGTAGGTGTACCTTGATCAATGCCTAAGCTCTTGAACAATGTCTGCATCCATATGACTTCCTTAGTTGCTTCCACAAGTCCTTTGTACTCTGCTTCAGTTGATGATAATGCTACTGTATGTTGTTTCTTTGAACACCAACTTACAAGCTTATCACCAATGTATATCATGTAACCATGAGTTGATCTTCTGTCATCTTGGTTACCTGCCCAGTCTGAGTCACTATAGGCTCTCAACTTCAAATCTGATGTAAAAGGATAATATAATCCTTCCTTTATAGTTCCTTTGATATATCTGAGAACTCTTTGACCTGCAATCCAATGTGGGTCCTTTGGACAATGCATGAATTGTGACAAAACTCCCACTGCATAACTAAGATCAGGTCTTGTTAGTGTAGCATAAATCAAACTACCCACAAGAGATTGATACTTCCTCATATCTTTGTAGTCTGCACCATCATATTTACTGAGCTTGTGATTAACTTCAAGTGGAGTTGAAGCTTCTCTGCAATTTTCCATATCAAACTTCTTCAACAAGTTCAGAAGATACCTTTCTTGTGACACATATATGCCATGATCTGTATAAGTAACTTCCATTCCAAGAAAGTATGATAACTTTCCTAGGTCACTGATCTTAAACTCTTTCTCAAGTAATCTCTTTACCTCCTTGATTCCTTCATCTGAAGTACCTGTGATTATAATGTCATCTACATAAATACAAATGTAGATTGTACCTTCCTCTGTTCTTTTGATAAGTAGACTTGAATCTGCTTTTGAACTTTGATATCCAAGATCATTGAGATACTTCACCAGTCTATAGTTCCAAGCTCTTGGAGCTTGCTTCAATCCATACAATGCTCTTCTCAACCTGCAAACAAAATTTGGATACCTGGAATCTATAAACCCTTGAGGTTGTTCCATGTATACCTCATCTGATATGTATCCATTCAAGAATGCATTTTTTATATCCAATTGACTTAGGGTCCATCCTTTTGAAGCTGCAATAGCAATGATTGTCCTTATAGTTGACATCTTAGCTACATGACTGAATGTCTCATCATAATCTATGCCATAGGTCTGGGCAAAGCCTTTCACCACCAATCTAGCTTTGTATCTGGCTATACTTCCATCTGCAAGCTTCTTCACTTTATAAACCCATTTATTTCCAATTACTTTCTTACCATTTGGTTTAGGAACAAGTTCCCATGTCTTGTTCTCCTCCAGTGCATTGAACTCTTCCTTCATTGCTTCTTCCCATTGCTTTTTACCTTTAGCTTCATCATAGTTATGAGGTTCTTCATCATCTTTGACCATATATGCATAGTTCTTCTGAGTTATGTAAGAAGTATCATAAGAATACCTTTCTGGTTGTCTCCTTGTCCTGCTTGACCTTCTTGGTTCACATTCTTCATAAGTTTCTGGATACACCTCTTCATCAAATATAGGAGCTTCTTCATTCATTCTTGTTAATCCACTTCTGGATGTACTTGCTTGCATATAGTCTTCATCTCTATTCACCTGCACAATTGATTTTCCTTTCTCACATCTTCTTACCTCTTCTTCAAATTCTTCAGCTGTATGACTTTGATCTGCATACCAACTTTTCTGTTCATCAAATGTAACATCTCTAGAAACAATAAATTGTTTGGTTAGAGGATTCCACAATCTGTAACCCATCTGCTTTTCATCATAACCAATGAACACATATTTTTCTGCCTTTGGTTCAAGTTTATGCCTAAGTTGTGATGGCACATAAGCATATGCAATTGATCCAAACACTCTACAATGATCTAGTGTTGGTTTCTTACCCCACCAAGCTTCATATGGAGTCATTCCATTCAGAGCTTCACATGGTAATCTATTCACAAGATATGTAGCTGTATTTACAGCCTCAGCCCAAAGATAATTTGGACAATTCTTCTCCTTTAGCATAGCTCTAGCAAACTCAACCAGAGTCCTGTTCCTTCTTTCTGCTACACCATTTTGTTGTGGTGTATACCTGCAAGTTATTTCTCTCTTAATACCTGCATTCCAAAGATAATCATTGAACTCTTGGGAGAAGTATTCTCCCCCTCCATCAGACCTCAGTCTCTTAAGCTTTTGACCTGTGACTCTCTCTGCATATGCATGAAAATGCTTGAAAGCTCCAAACACTTCTGATCTCTCCTTCAAAACATATAATGTTATCCATCTTGTAGCATCATCAATGAAAAGAACATAATACCTTGAGCCACTGATAGATCCTTCTTTTGTTGGTCCCCATACATCTGTATGAATGAGCTCTAGTAATCCATCATGTTTGAATCCTTTCTTCTGAAATGGTAACCTGTGTGCTTTACCCATTTGACATGCTTCACATTTATAAACCATATGTTGACTTTGCACATTTGGTAATCCTAGTACAGACTGATTAGCAACCATAGCTTTAATTCCTCTTTCATTGAAATGACCTAATCTCTTATGCCAGAGATCAAGTTCTGTAATCACTGCTTCACCATGTGTGAGCAAAGCTTGACCAATGTTCCCTTGCACTCTTAAAGTAAAGAGTCTACCTTCTTTCTTACCAGAGACAATCTGATTATATCCATTCTCTGGATCTTCCACAAATACTCCTTCATTTGTAAACCTGACTTGAAAACCTTTTTCAACTATCTGTCCCACACTAATCAAGTTTTTAGGTATTGTAGGAACATACAAAACATTGGTTAGCAAATCTGCTCCACTCTTGCATTTCACTTTTCCAATTGAATGTACACTATGTCTTGTATTATCACCAGTTTGAACTGTGTGACTAGAAATGCCTTTTTCCAAATCTGACATCAATTCTATGTTTCCTGACAAATGATTAGAACATCCAGAGTCAATGTAAAATACCTTTAGATCTTCTTTGTCTGATGTGCTGATTGAATTCATCATCAATGATGTATGACTTTCATTTTGTGTGTCATTTGCATAGTTGTAGTAGGTGGTGTTGTAGGATTGATTCTGTCCCCAACTTCTTCCTCCACCTCTACCATAGCCTCCTCTTTGACTTTGTCTACCTCTTTGAAAATTACTTTGATATCTTCCACCTCGACCTCTGCTATTGTTGTTTTGATTCTGGTTTGATCCTTGTTGGTTGTGCCAACAGTCATGAGCCAAATGATTACTCAATCCACATATCCAGCAAGCCTTTTTGTTGTTATTTTGATTACCTCTTCCTCTTCCAAAACCTCTTGCTCTTCCTCTGCCAGTGCCTTTACCTCTTGCATAATAGGCTTGAGAACTAGACTCCTCTTCATCCTTTGATTTACCTTTATCTCCTTTCTTCTTGTTCTTCATGTACATTGCAGAACTTTGACCTTTATCTCCATCTCCCTTCAAGTCTTGCTCATATGTGAGCATCAAACCAAGCAACTGGTTCAAATCTGGAACATAATGATTCAATGAAAGTTCTGTTGATAAGACAAAAGGTTTCCACCTTTCATCCCCTCTCAAACCTGCAAGTAATTGAGCAATCAATCTGTGATCTTCAACATCTTCATCTATGGATCCAAGACTATCTGCTAGATCCTTCATCTTAGTGACATAATCACTAATGGTTTGACTTGGCTTCTTCTTGAATGTTGTAAACTCTGACCATAGACTTGCTTTCCGTGCTTTAGTAGTGCTTTGGAAATGATATTCCAATGCATTCCATATATCTTCTGATGATTCCAATCCTCTGATGTGTGGTAGCAAATGATCTGAGATTGTATTGTAGATGTAGGCTTTTGCACTTGCATCCTTCTTCTGCCAATGCTTTAAAGCATCTAGTTCTTCTTTCTTTGGTCGGCTTTCATCTTCGAATACTGGCTTCTCTTCTTCACCTGTTACATATACCATGAGATCCTTACTCATAAGTAAGGCTTCCATTCTCATTACCCATGCGGGGTAATTATCTCTGTCCAGTTTGTCAATGGAGATATGATCTGCCATAGTTCTTTCCTTCTGCTGCAACCTGTGAGCTTAAAGGATAAAGGATAGTACCTTTTGAAGTTCTTTGTGTATGAGGATACTTTTGAAGTAACCTTTTGATGCCTTGTGTCTTCAAATGCTTCACCTTTCAAACTTTAATGGAAAACTTTACAAAACTTCTCGTACCTTTGTCGTCTTCTGCTCTCGAGAATCTTTCTGCTTTGATACCACTTGTTGATGTATAAAACACCACAAGAAATGAATTAATGTGACACTAGAACACCTCTATGGTCACCATTAACTCATTGCCACTCCAAACTTTGAGAAATGATAGCTTAAAGTGAGAACTTTGCTTCTACAGAAATTCCTAGTCACCGAAATGACATACCTTCATTATTTTGCTAATTTCTCCTAGCTCAAGTATGCTTTCTCCATGAAACGTTATAGGATGAAACTAGAAGAGGAGAGCTTTCCAACAAGCTATCATATGCATCAAACGGAGCTCTAGAACTCAAGTTATGGCCCTCACAAAATGACCCTCTATGACCTTCCAAAACTGGAAAACTTGTCTGTTTTAGTAAGAGCGCCTGTTTAAAATTAGAATTCGATGCTTAGCATCGACTTGCAACGAGAATTCGATGCCGGGCATCGACTTGGAGTGTTTTTGACCACTTTTCAGCAGGGATTCGATGTCGGGCATCGACTTCCCGCATAAAGTCTTGATCTTTTGGACACCAAAACTATAGGTGATTTCATGCACACTTAGAATATGACTTATCAACTAGAATTCGATGCCAGGCATCGAGTTGTTCCAACAACATCATGTTTTTCAAACACTTCAGTACTGAATGAAAAATATAAAAGAAAATATGACTTATCAACAGAGATTCGATGCCAGGCATCGAGTTGCTTGGAAAACTTGATCTTTGTAACTCATCACACAGTAGGTAATCATGGAGATGATGGAGAGAGGCTCATACACAGAACTTTACTCAGTTCTTCTCATAACTATAAAAACTCAGAAGTTTTACAAATGCTTTCTCACTCAGAGAAGCTCGACTATACTCAGTCATACAAAAATGAGTTCTTCTCACTTTCTCTCTCTCTCTCGTCAGTTGATACAAACTAACTTATATAGATTTTCGTATTCTCGTGATTTTAAAAAACTTCTAGAACTAAAGTGAACTAACTTTACAAGTATAATACAGTTGTGAATTTGTCCCTTCACATAGGCATGGGGTTTTCTTCCTAAGATTTGACCTTCAAATATATGTCTAATTAGTGAGTGTTTCTCCAACATTGTAGAGAGGTGCGGTATTCACCATCTACTGTTGACATGAAGTTCTCCCTAGGGAAAGGACCTTGCATGTCTTCTGAAGCCATATGTATCTCCTCCTCTGAGTCACTAGAGGTTTTAGTATAGATAGAGTGATAAATTGCTTGGGTTGCACTTCCCACCGATGAAATGACACTCCTCCAGGTACTTAGCACATGTCCTGATATCAAGTTCATCCACCCTTCTGGGCCTATGATGGCTTCCTACTTCCCCACAATTGGCTCCTCAATTACCTGTTATTTTGCCCTCAAATGGCTTGATAAGTTGTGGATGATACCACTCTAGGTGATATCACTCAGATGATACAATAATGTTTTAGGACGATACGATACCAAAGACTTTAGGCGATATGATATCAGAAACTAAAACGATACGATACCAGCAATAGCATGATACGATATCTCTGCATGTGACGATACGATACTAAATTAATGGACAATACGATACTGGAATAGTAGACGATACGATGCCAGATTCCTCGCGATACGATGTCAGAACTTAGCACGATACGATACTTTTTCACTCCACGATACGATACCAAAGGTCGACATGATACTGGCTTGGAGACGATACGATACCAAATTTTCTACGATACGATACTAGTGCAAATGAAGATATGATATCCAATCCCTCACGATACGATACTGGAATAATAGATGATAGGATACCAAAGACATAGGGCGATACGATACCACGTTTTCGTACGATACGATACTAAGTTGGCGATACGATACTGCTCGGTCGACAATACGATATCGTGATCGAGATGATACGATACCACCAACTGATCGCAATCATGATACTAACTTGATGATACGATACCAGAATGGTATCGAAATACCACAAGTGGTATGCAGCGATACGATACCAGGCAAGTATCGTGATACTAGGAAATTTTGGTATCACGATACCAAAACTGAACCGACTACGATACTTCAGCCAAGATCGCTCTAAACTCCAAAAATTTTATGCCAATGTGTTTAGTTCTCACCCCTCCTCTCTTGACCCTCTATCTCACTCAAAGATTCTCTAAAAACTCTTTGTTCTACCCCACGATACCAAAATCGTCTCTAATCACGTGCGATGGTGTTTCGGAAATGCTTTTGATATCAAGAGAATGTGTAGCTTACCTTCAAGGATACCTCAACCCAATTTTATGCTTCCAAATCCTCTCTTTAGCAGGCTTTGCACGATATATCGCTGGTGATACCAACCGCTGTCGGCACATGATACCTGTCTCACTCTAGTGTCCAATGAATTGTTATTTTTGGTTTTGATAGTTTTGTGATGCTTGAGACCTACTCTACACTAATTTTGGTAATTTTTTGGGATTTTTCTTGGTGTTTCCTACTTCTTTCTACTCTCCTCCTCTCTCTAACCTAACCCTAACTCTTCCCTTCCTTCTTTACTCCTAACCCTAAACCTAAATACTCATTACACACACCTCAAGGATGTGAAGTAACAAGTGCAGATGTGCTTGACTATTCGCCATTGAACAAATTCACCTCTACAAGTACGATTCCTTCACTCTAGAGCTATAACCATCACGAAGGCACCTTGGTCAAGTTTGCTCCCTGGCAACGGTGCCAAAAACGTGTGTATTTAAGTCCTGAAGCCTTAGGGACTTGTGCCGATGAGACTAGATCTCAATCGCCCCACAAGTGCATATAATGATGGATTGATACACGCTTAATTATGAATCCAAAGAAACACATGAACCAAGTGTATGAGGATGTGTACACACATGATGGAAAATGAAGTGATTGAGCTACATTGCATGGGAAAGGACTTATCTACCTCTCCAACTCACCAACTCCCTGAAAATGTATGTCACGATACCACTTATAATAGTAAGCACAAATTCCAACTTTTCTCCTAGCTTTGAACTTCAAATATAGGCAATAGTTGGTTTTTTTCGAAGCTCTGGACGAGACGCATCTATTAGTGGTATTTTCACTCAAATCTGAAAAATGCTCTTCAAGTTATGTGCAAAATAGTGAATGGTGGGAAACACCAACACTCACTCTATAACTCCTGGTGGCTCACACACACACTACATCAGTTTGAAATGCTCCGAAGGGGTGGCTAACAATCCTACACACAATTCCAAGCATCATGCACACACAAACGATCATAGAGAAGATGGAAATCAGTAGGGAAGAAGCAAATTCGAATTTTCAGCTCTCCTTCTTCACAATGGCAAAAAGTTTTTTACAAAGAGTCACATAGTGACTCATATACATGTGCCCTAAAAATGGTCCTTTCACACAAGAGACCGGCACTTTATAGACTAATTCCTAATTTCCTACTATTTTACAAGAATTATATTGCAAGAATTTGGGGCTTATGCATCTACAGGACTCCTCTAGTGCATTTACATAGTTTCGAGGGAATTTCCTAGAATTTTGAAGAAGAAATTTTATGCCCACTAGTTTGAAAATTTTGGGGCTCCTCTTTTGTGCCTCTTTTCTCTACAACACACACACACACACCCATATATATATATATATATATATATATATATATATTATATATATATATATAGAGAGAGAGAGAGAGAGAGAACTTGCAGAAGCTTGTAGAAGGTAGAAACGTGAGTTGTGAAGCAAAAAAGTTTGGTCTAGCAAACGAGCACAAGACTGGCACTTGAGCTTATGGAGACTCAAATAGACCTTATAGGCATGCAATAAAATCAATAAAATGCACTATGTACTTTGAAGCATTCAGGAGAAATATTCGAAAGAAAACAGATAGGTTTGCACATCGACTAGCTCAAAAATCTTACTATCTTTGGATGAGACAATGAAGTTCAAATGCTCATAGTGACCAATGTGATTACAATTAGACAAAATCCTTTTATGGGAATGACACACATAAGGTTGAGTGTATAGAATGCACAAACGTACAAGGAATAAGAAAAATGTGCTATTGGAATGAGTCTCACACTCAACAGTGGTACCTCCTATTTTTTAGGAATAAATAGAGCTTGACCTCGAGATAGAAAACTTGTGATTTCGCACAATCTACTAAGTCGAATGCTTTGGAACTTTCTAAGCATAAATTAGACACCAATATCTTTTCAATGATCCATCTCTCATCCAATTTGGAGTGCTATAGAGAGAGAGCCAAAGCCATTGCAAGCTTACTATTGTCAAAGAAAATGATGTAGAAAATGAAGGAGCAAGACAATGATGACAAAAAGTGTATGTATATTGCTTCCATATGTTGTATAAGTGATTCGAAGTCTTTATATAGACTCTAGAAGTGCTCCATGAGTTCTACAAGTGGATTTTGAATTCAAATGAATTCTAAGGTTGATTTCTCACAGCACAAGTCATGTTTTGCTAAATGCTTTTAGCCATAGCTTCCTTACCTTTCGACTTAGATTTTGAATGCTCAATCATCAAAAAATTTACACTGTCCAATAAGATTCAAAAAAACCATTGACATGCAAAAGTGTAAGACTCTGAGAGGTCTACTTGAGAACTTTACATATACATGTTCCTATTGATCATACACACGACCTGAAAGGAATTAGACCAACTTTTAACATATCTTGATTAGCTTCTAGATTAGATGTGTACAAAAGATTTCGTGATCCATATGATCAGGTTGAGAGAAAACAGAGAAAGACTCGATACTAGCTATTGGAGATGACTCTCTACACATCTATCGCATGGACACTTGGCTTCTAATGACTCTCTCACATATTTCTATACATTATTGACTTATATACATATGATTCTAGACTCATCCCATGTCACTTACATTACTTCTTATCATTCTAAAGACCATCTATACTCATAGTACAAGAATTTTCATATGTAATGTATGTATGTATACAAACTACATTCGTGAGATCTCTTCACTTTCTCAAGTGACTTCTCTCGCTTCATTTTGTTTTCTAACTTGTTCCAGTTCCTCATAATCACCAATTAGGGATTGCTTTGCTCCAACAGCTCCCCCTCAATCACTTATTGTTATTATGCCATTCCTCTTTATTCCTTCCATCTCTTTGAACTTCTGTAGCTTAGGTCCATCTAAGCTCTTTGTCAACATATCTACAACTTGCTCTTTTGTTGATGTACACACAACTTCAATCTCTTTGTCAAGTACCTTTTCTCTCAAGAAATGATACTGAATCTCTATGTGTTTAGACTTGACATCAAAAACAGGATTAACTGCCTAATATAATGAACTCATGTTGTCTCCAAAAATAATTGGAGTACTATGATCAGCTCCAAAATTTTCCATAAGGTCTTCAACCATATCACTTCTTTGCAGCCTCTACCATTCCTTTATATTCAGCTTCTATGGATGACAAAGCAACTGTATGTTGCTTCTTTGAGCACCAAGAAACTAACTTATCTCCAATATAACAGAGATAACCATGAGTAGACCTTCTATCATTTGAATTACCTGCCCAATCTGCATCACTAAACACTTTGATTCTTGTGTCAGAAGTAGAACCATAATACAAACCTTCATTCAGAGTTCGCTTGATATATCTAAGTACCCTTTGAGCTGCAATCCAATGAGTTTTCTTTGGACAATGCATAAATTGTGATAAGACACCAACTACATATGATAGGTCTAGTCTTGTCAAGGTAGCATAGATCAAACTACCTTCCAAAATCTGATATTTCTTCATGTCATTAAATTCTTCTACTCCATATCTTTTCAATTTATGATTTACCTCCAATGGTGTGGTTGAAGGCTTGCAATCTTCCACGTTAAACTTGACCAAAATATTCTTCAAGTATCTATCTTGTGTAACATACACTCCATTTTGACTATACACAATCTGCATTCCTAAGAAATAAGACAAGTTTCCCAAATCACTTATCTTAAACTCCTTCTCTATTTGCTTCTTAAGCTCCTTGATTCCTTGAGCATCTGTACCTGTGACAATAATATCATCAACATAAATACATATATATATGAACCCATCTTCACTTGCCTTCACTAGCAAGCTACTATCTGCTTTTGAAGCTTGATATCCACATTCATTCAAGAACTTAACAAGCCTATAATTCCATGCCCTTGGGGCCTGCTTTAAACCATACAAAGCTCTCTTGAGCTTATATACATAATCTGATCCGATTGGATCCATGAAACCCTCTTCTTGCTCCATGTACACCTCATCTACAATATATCCATTTAGAAATGCATTCTTCACATCTAATTGTGACAACTTCCATCCTTTACAAGCAGGAATAGCAATTAGAGTTCTGATTGTAGACATCTTAGCAACTGGTCTAAAGGTTTCATCATAGTCTACCCCATAAGTTTGGGCATAACCTTTAACCACAAGTCTAGCTTTGTATCTAGACACCTCACCATTTGCAAACCTCTTTGTCTTATACACCCACTTACATCCAATTACCTTCTGGTTCTTTGGTCTTGGCACCAATTCCCATGTCTCATTCTCAAGTAGAGCATCATACTCTTCTTGCATTGCCTTCTCCCAATTTTGTTTACCTTTAGCTTCTTCATATGTGGTTGGATCTTCTTCTGTCTTTACAATATAAGCATAATCTTTTGTTGTTAAGAAAGATGTATCATAGCTATACTTGATAGGTTCTTTTCTTTCTCTCAAAGATCTTTTGACCTTTGCACTTCTTGAAGTCTTAGTTACATTTGATTCTAGATCAAATCTTGGCCTATCTTCATCATTGCCCTACAATTTACTTTTACAATCAACATCATCAATATCTTCTTCATACATCTTTACTTTTGTCTTCCCTTTCCTTTGTATTTCTTCAACATCTGCATAATCATTTGTTGATCCTATATACCATGTCCTTTGCTCATCAAATGTAACATCTTTTGTAACAAGAAGTGCTTTGTAGATGGACTCCACAATATGTAACCCATTTGTCTATTGTGAAAGAACATAAGCATATGCCAAACATCCAAATACCTTACAATGATCAACAGTAGGTTTCTTACCATACCATGCTGCATAAGGTGTTCTACCATCCAAAGCTTTGCAGGGTAACCTATTCAAGGTATGTTGCAGTGTTGATAGCTTCCGCCCATATGTAGTTTGGACACTTCTTCTCTTTCATCATTGATCTTGCAAACTCTACAAGAGTTCTATTTCTTCTTTCAGCAACTCCATTTTGTTGAGGGGAGTACCTACAAGTTACTTCTCTTTTTATACCTTCATTCCACAAATAATCATCAAACTCTTTAGCAAAAAAAATCTCCCCCTCCATCTGATCTCAACCTCTTGAGCTTTTGTCCTGTAATCCTTTCTGCATAAGCATGATAATGTTTGAATGTCTTGAACACTTCAAACTTGGCCTTGATTACATAAAGTGTAATCCATCTTGTTGCATCATCAACAAACAACACATAATATCTGGATCCATTTATGATATAGTCCCTCGAAGGACCCCACACATCTATTTGTATGAACCAACTTAAGCATATTTGAATACTTCTATCCTGGTTTATTGTATGAACTTCTGTGAGCTTTACCTAATTGTCAAGCTTCACACTTGTATAGCATGTGCTGACCTTCAACATTAGGCAATCGAAGCACTACATCATTCTTTGACATTTCTTTTATAGCTCTCTGATTAAAATGACCTAACCTGTTATGCCATAGGTCTAACTCAGACATCTTTTGACTTCCATAGTAAACAATGCATGTCCCACATTACCGTGGACTTTGAGAGTAAAAGGTCTTCCTTCTTTTTTACCTATAATGATGTTTCTATATCCCTGATTTGGATCTTGCACATAAACACCATCATTTGTGAATCTGAATTCATATCCTTTCTCCACAATTTTTCCTATACTTATCAAAGTTTTAGGAATAGTAGGAACATAAAGTACCTTGCTTAAGAGTGTGCTTCCACTCTTTGTCTTCACTGATCTAATGTTTTCCACTTTATGCTTGGTGTTATCTCTTGTTTGAACTGTATGTCCACTCACCTTTGCTTCCATTTCAGTCAGCAATGATATATTGCCACTTAGATGATTGCTACATCCTGAGTCAATATAGAATACTCTTTGATCTTCTCCTATTGCTTCATGTGTTGCATTCAAGATGAGAGTCATCTCATCCTTCAGATCTGATGCATAATTATAATAGTTGTTATTGTAGGACTGAGGTTGAAAGCTTCTTCCTCCTCCTCTAGCATATGAGGTCCTACCACCTCTTCCTCTTAAGTTATCTCTTTGATTTCTGCCTCCTCTACCTCTTTGATTGAAACTCTGATTATGACTTGCACCATTTTGATTGTTATACCAACAAGCATTTGCCAAATGATTTGTTCTGCCACAAATCCAACAAGATTATCTTTATTCTTACCTCCTCTTCCTTTGCCTCTTGAATTCATCTTTCCTCTTGTGAAATTAATTTGGCTTGAAGATCCTTCATCATCAGTTGACTGCTTTCCTTTGACATTCTTTATCTTATCCTTGGAGTACATAGCTTGACTTTCACTCCTATCATTATATCCTTTAATGTCCTACTCAAA
Source organism: Ceratopteris richardii (assembly GCA_020310875.1). Taxonomy (NCBI): domain Eukaryota; kingdom Viridiplantae; phylum Streptophyta; class Polypodiopsida; order Polypodiales; family Pteridaceae; genus Ceratopteris; species Ceratopteris richardii. The sequence continues at coordinate 52,367,852 of CM035420.1, read as the reverse complement.
AGTTAGCATGTGTCCTAAAAATTGATTAAGATCAGGAGTAAAATGATCTAATGACAATTATATGGACAATATGAAAGGCTTCCACTTCTCATCTCCTCTCAGACCTGTATGTATTTGCCTTAACAACTTATCCTCTTCAATATCTTCATCTACTGCTCCCAAGCTATCTGCAATATCCTTCATTCTTGCCACATAATCAGAAAATGATTGTGAGCTCTTCTTCTTGAAGGTTGTGAACTTAGCCCATAGTGAAGACTTCCTTGACTTAGTTGTATTTTGAAAATGCTCTTCCAAAGCATTCCACACATCTGTTGCACTTTCTAATCCTCTAATATGATGTAGAAGATAATCATTTACAGCCATGTAAATGATACTCTTAGCTTGAACATCCTTCTTCATCCAGTTCTTCAAATCTGCAAGCTCTTCCCTAGTTGGAACACTAGGATCTTCAAACTCTGGCTTTTCTTCTTCTCTTGTGATGAATGCCATCAAATCTTGCTCATGAGGTATGCCTCCATCCTCATGGACCAAGCTGGATAGTTCTCCCTATCTAGCTTATCAATCTGCAAGCTTTCCACCATCTTTGATCTTTGTCTTCTGCAAATATTAGGATGAATGAATATACTTTGTAACTTTAATGTAAAGCTTCAGCCTTTTCGATCCTTTCGAGCTCAATTTTCACACTTCTTCAGGTTGTCTTCAAAACTTTGATCTTGTTCACCTTCAATTTGAAAAGACTCCAATGTCTGCAACAGTCAAGACTTGAAATGCTCTTCCTTTACTTTATATTCCACCTTTTGCTTTGATTCCACTGATCGAGACCTCTAAATCTCTAAAGGCTTGATCTATACTGATTTAAGAACACCTCTATATCAATCATAGATCAAACTTTACACAAATTTTACCTTGATTTACAAAATCATTCACTATCACTTCTCTGAGTGAAATATTTCCTTCTTCAAGAAGTCTGCTTCAGAATTTAACTTCATTACCTGCACATTACTTCAATGTTGTTTTAATCTAATGACGCACATATCTCCATGCTACCTTTTTGCAATCATATCAACCATTAGACCTTCAAAAGAATTATTAAAACTCTGATTTGATCATTAAGATCAAAGTTATGACATAGTCAACTTCTAAGGTTAATTTCTCACAGCACGTCCCGTTTTCGTATATGCTTTTAGCCAAAGCTTCCTTACCTTCAAACTTAGATTTTGAATGCTCAGTGATCAAAAACTTTACACTGTGCATTGAGATCCAAGCAAAACATTGACACAAAAAAGTGTGTGACACTGAGAGGTCTACCTACAGACTTTACATATACATGTTCCTATTAATCATACACACAACCTAAAATGAATTAGACCATGAAACTTTTAACATATCTTGATTAGCTTCTAGATTAGATGTCTACAAAATATTTCTTGATCCACATGATCAGGTTGAGAGAAATCAGAGAAAGACCCGACACTAACTCCTAGAGATTTCTCTCTACACATCTATCTCAAGGAAACTTGGCTTCTAATGACCCTCTCACATATTTGTTTTCATTATTGACTTATAAACATTTGATTCTAGACTCAACCTACATCTATTACATTACTTCTTATCATTCTGAAGACCATCTATAAGAATTTTCATCACTAATGTACATATGTATACAGACTACATTTGTGAGATCTCTTCACTTTCTCAAGTGACTTCTTTGGCTTCATTTTGTTTTCTAACTTGCTCCAAGTTGTTCATAATCACCAATTAGGGATTTCTTTGCTCCAATATATCCATATATCCATCTATCTATCTATCTATCTATCTATCTATCTATCTATCTATCTATCTATCTATCTATCTATCTATCTATCTATCTATCTATCTATCTATCTATCTATCTATCTATCTATCTATCTATCTATCTATCTATCTATCTATCTATCTATCTATCTATCTATCTATCTATCTATCTATCTATCTATCTATCTATCTATCTATCTATCTATCTATCTATCTATCTATCTATCTATCTATCTATCTATCTATCTATCTATCTATCTATCTATCTATCTATCTATCTATCTATCTATCTATCTATCTATCTATCTATCTATCTATCTATCTATCTATCTATCTATCTATCTATCTATCTATCTATCTATCTATCTATCTATCTATCTATCTACCTATCTATCTACCTATCTATCTACCTATCTATCTACCTATCTATCTACCTATCTATCTACCTATCTATCTACCTATCTATCTATCTATCTATCTATCTATCTATCTATCTATCTATCTATCTATCTATCTATCTATCTATCTATCTATCTATCTATCTATCTATCTATCTATCTATCTATCTATCTATCTATCTATCAATCTATCTATCTATCTATCTATCTATCTATCTATCTATCTATCTATCTATCTATCTATCTATCTATCTATCTATCTATCTATCTATCTATCTATCTATCTATCTATCTATCTATCTATCTATCTATCTATCTATCTATCTATCTATCTATCTATCTATCTATCTATCTATCTATCTATCTATCTATCTATCTATCTATCTATCTATCTATCTATCTATCTATCTATCTATCTATCTATCTATCTATCTATCTATCTATCTATGTATCTATCTATCTATCTATCTATCTATATATCTATCTATCTATCTATTTATCTATCTATCTATACATCTATCTATTTATCTATGTATCTATTTATCT